>VDFB02161411.1:15997-66267 GCA_007258455.2 Sequoia sempervirens | reverse complement strand
AGAGGCTCAAATGCGCCCTTGAAGGGTTGAAGTGACTTGAAAATTTCGAAGTGTATGAAAATGAAAGTCCAGACCCCTAAATGCGCCTTAATCAAAAGATGAAGATGCAAATTTATCTAAGGTAACAACAGTGGAAGTTCCACCTCTTAAAAGCGCCCTTGATTTGGAGAGGAAATTTGAAATTTTTCTAAGTGTTGAAATTTATTCCACCTCTAGAGAAATACGCCTAAGATGGTTGGGAGATGATAAAGTTTCCTGAGACATGAATAAATTGCCAGGTGAGGAGTCCGATGATGCTAGCTTCACAGGGTTGATAAATATTTTCAAGTCAGAGCAACAAGAAATGTTCACAGATGAAGAAATGGATTAAATTTGATGAAAATCATTTTTTTTCTAAAGTTCAAAAATTCAAAAATTAAATGAACCCGTTCGTTGCGTACCCATGAATTTGATGCGTTCTAAGGAAAATTTTCTTCTGGGTATTTAAGATCTTCGACAAGAGGAGGGTTTTAAAGTCTTCTACACTTTGTCGAGGCCTTCAGGGTGAAGAATTCTGACGAGCACAGGATTGATGAGTTTTCCTAAGGGAAAATTGAAAAATTTTCTAAGGCAAAGTGAAGAAAATGTGTTTTCAAGGTAAAATACTCCAGACGATGAATTTGAAAAGAACTGCCTAGGTGAATTTGCTCAAGTTCTTCATGAAGATAATTTTCCTGAGCCAGAGATGAGTGAGATCAAAGTTGCGGGCACCTCAGCTGGAAAAGTAAAGGGGAATACAGTTGAAGTCAAGATGTTGAAGAATCATGAAGAAGGCAGAAGTTGGCTAGTGAGGGCAATGAACGCTTGGAAGTTAGAGCATGAAAATCCTGGTAAGTAAAATGAATTTATATTATGAAGTGTTCTAATACTCTTCTCCTTGTTTGTTTGCAGGAGGAACGTCGTGACTAGGCAGTGATGATTTGAAGCAAGTAGTCCAAGATGATAAATCATGAAGGAAGGAAAAGTTGCAAGAAAGTGGCTAAGTGTTGAGACTCAGTATAACTCAAGTGTCAAAGAAGAAATTGAAGAAAAAAAGTCAAGAGGAAGATCGAGAACAGTGTGAACGCATCTACAAACGGGAATCTTCTAGAAGGATGGTGGACATTAATGCCTCATTTATTACCCCACTCTCCTTTGTGGCGGTTTTTAGGGCAAATCTTGTTTAGGGCTGAGGTGGCACGATCTGGGCCATCCAGCCGATTGTAATTTGAGCCATCCGTTGGATTGGGCCATCTATAAAAGGGGGAGTCCCCCTCATTTGTAAAGGAGTAGACAGTAGAATTAGAGTAGAAGTCGGAGTAGAGAGACAACTAGGTGATAGCTTAGAGTAACTTAGTATAGATTGGTAGTGTAGTTTGAAGAAGAGGGAAAGTTTTCCCTTTGAAAAATTTGTAAGAAATTGTTGTGAACACTCTCTCAATAAAAGAGTTTTTCATTGATGGTGAATTTCGTCTTTGTTGTGAGTAGCTAGCAAGGTTTCTTCGTCCTTCCAATTCAAATGGTAGTGTAAAATAGTTCGGTAGTGTAATTTTTCATTTCTATGCAAGTAGATGTTAGGCTGTGGAATGTGGTGTTTGATCTGGCCAACTACCGTCTATCCATTACCACTAGTGTATTTCGATGGTGAATGCATGTGGGGTCAGCCGGAATATCATGTGTACTTAAATTCAATCACAGTTTGAATAATGGTATGCGTCGGTGTGATGGTATCTTTATGTCAAGTGGTGATTTGAACATCTTTAGTCATCTCCCTTGAAGATTGCACCGACTCCGTGGAAGCTGTCCGATGCGAGGCAAAGCGAAGTCCGGTTAGAAGTTTGCTGAAGTTGAGCTCCATATCCCACGCCTTAGAATAGATTTAGACTCTCTGAACCCTACCCCATTTCAATTCGGTACTTTCTGGTTAGAATAGGAAACCGTTGCTTCATAATGATCTTTGAGCGTTTGAATTCCTTTCTCCATTGCTGAACAATTCCGGTAAGTCCCCTTGAAATACTAGCAAAATCACATTGAGCCAATGAACTGTCGCCAGAAAGAACGGGTCGAATGCATATGAACTTATCATAGCATCTTGGTTTGATCAAGAGAATGAACCGTTGGTGACTTTATTCTCGTTGAATGCGGTCACAAAAACACATCAATGGCGTTTGGTGTTATGAATAGACGATGGTGTTGTAGAGGGTGATGCCATACAGGAACACAAGTTTATGGAGGAACATATCTCAATTCGATTGTTGGCAATGAGTGAAGGGATATGGCAGAGGAACTTCATAATCAGGGAACAAATGACGCCTGAAGATTGCAAATACTGATGTCTTCACATTTATTGGAGTCGCACGAATATATCACAGGAGTGTGTTCAATGGTGCTCAACGTCCTCTGCGTTAGGATTTATATCCAATGTGTCTACCATTCACGGCAATGGTGACTTATACCTCTGCTAATTCTTAAGTCCTGATATCAGGCTCATCGGCATCAACCTTCCTTAGACAGGTATGTCTTATTTACCTTGTCATAATCTGAATGTTTAAGTATTCGCATTTGCAGTGTAGTGAGATATATTGCTCTCAATGTTATGGCTGTAACAATTCCTGGTTGGCACACATTAATTCTGCAAAATTCTGTTAAATATCGAATTCTGTCTTGAGTGTTGGGGATTGCCGGTTTATGTTATAATATCTCTATATGCATTGAGGCGTTCAATTTTATTCTGTTTATTGCTTCTATCGAGTATTGGAAACAATCATTACTGTGGTCTCCATCAGAAATCGTGGCTCTAAAAATTCTGTACCGCACCTGAGAACTGTATAGCATAATTTTGTTTTGTTGGTCTGTCAGTATGCAAACGTATTATTCTGAGTCAGTACTACAGATTCTCACAATAACATTAGAGAAGTCCATTTGAACATCAGTGAATTTTATCATTTGAGAAAGGGATCATCACAGTGGTATCAGAGCCACAAATCCTACCAGCCTGAGGGTTCATGAACACTAGTGACAGAGCTCAGAGATATTTTGAAAGAGAACAAAGACGAAGGCAATTTCTGGTTGCCGACTCCTACCCGGAAGAAGATACCTTTTCTGCAGTTCTTGCAGCTCGACAATTTCCTAGTGACCCATCGGAAATTGAAGCAATGGGTGATTCAGATTGAGAAGGTTCACACAACAGAGGAAATAGGAATGGTAATGAGAGTGTTCAAAATATTCTTGATGATTTAGCTTGTGGCCAACAACAAATGATGCAATAGTTTATGCAGTCCCAAAAACAATTGATAGATGCTATCGGTCAGATGTCTCAGGACATGAATATAATGAGAGTGGGTCAGAATACAGGAGATGGCAGCAATGCGGGAAATCATGAGCCCAGGGGAACTAATTTAGGAGGATCTAGTAGGTCTTTTCAGCCTACATTCATCCCTAGGAATGAGGAGGAAGAGGTACAACTGGAAGTGGAGCAGCCCTTGATCAATGAAGTGACAGAAGTTTATGAAGAATATCACACTCTTCCGCATGCTATTAGACAAGAGATTACGTTGAATCAATATATGAATCAACGTAGGGATAGAAGGAGAACGCAACAGGAACAAAGACCTCAAGGACCTCATAGAGATTACCAGCATTCCTCGGGCAAACTTACGTTACCTAATTTTGATGGGAGCGGGAAGATTACTGCCCATTCTTGGATCCACAAGTTGGACACTCCTGAATTTAAAACCACTGCGGGAGACAAAAGCAATTAAATTTGCAACATTACATTTGGAGGGAGCAACATATGATTGGTGGCATCATGAATTGGTGATGCAGAATCATGCTTTAATCCAATCTTACGAGGAGTTTAGCAGAAAATTAATTGCTCGATTTGACAGGAAAGATGAAGAGGCTTATTTCAGGGAGTTGGCCTTGATCAAACAGCGTGGTGATGTTGATAGCTATGTCAATGAATTTTAGCAGGTGGCAGTTATGGTTCTAGATATATCAGAAAGACGGGTGGTAGTGTTATTTACAAAGGGACTACATTACAGTTTGAGAGGGTTGGTGAAGGCTTTCAAGCCAAGGACCTTGCAGGATGCTATTAGGATGGCATTGGACCTCAAGAGTTCCCATTCTAGTTCACAACCACCGAAGAAGAATTTCAAGAATAATAAGCCATTCACTAAAACTTCCAATCAGCCTAAACCAAATCCTCCTAAACTTGATTTCGAGAGTAGGAATGAATTACACAGGAAGCAACTATGCTTCACTTGCAAGGAACCATGGGATCGTAATCATCGATGTCTTGAGAAGGGCAAGGTACACTATATAGAGGTCACTTCTGATCTGGAGGAGACAGTTGATGCTAGTTCGGAAAGTAAACATGAGCAACAGATAGAACATAACAATCCCAGGGAAGAGGAGACTCAGGGTGGTTTTGCTACATTATCTGGTGTGCCTAAGTATCATCCATTTCGAGTAAGAGGAGTTATCAATGGACAGCGGGTGACTTGCTTGATTGACAGCGGAGCCACACATAATTTTATCGACGAAGGATATGTGGCCAAAAGGAGATTACAGGTGGAGGTCTTTGCTGGTTTCAATGTCACAGTAGCAGATGGCTTTAAGATGAATTGCACTACCAAGGTCCCACAATTGAGCATTCAAATGGGAGATTATACAATCACAGACGATTTCTATGTAGTCGGAATTGGAGATATTGATATAGTGTTGGGAGTCCAATGGCTAAGCTCTCTGGGACGATACAATCAGGATTTTTAGAAGATGAAGTTAGAATTCACATCAGGAGGCAAGAATGTGGTGTTGAGAGCATTATCGGATGGAGCTCCTAAGATAGTTTCAGCCAAGCGTATGGAAGCTTTGTTCAGACATGGTGAGGTTGCATGGGCAGCCCAATGCTTAATATCTTCTAATTCAGCCACCGGGAAAGATAAAGTTTATCCAGTGGGCGTGCAGTCCGTACTAGACAAGCATAGTTTGGTGTTTGGAGATCTCCCTCCTGGTAGACCACCGGATCGTGGCTTCGAGCATGTGATAGAATTGGAGGGTGCCAAGCCCATGATTACCACACCATATCGGCACCCAAAGTGCTTCAAAGATGAAATTGAGAAAATGATCAAAGAATTGCTTGATATGGGGCACATCAGGCCCGACTCTAGTCCATTTGCTTCATCGGTGGTGCTTGTGAAGAAAAAGGATGGCACGATGCGTATGTGCATCGATTATCGTGCGCTGAACAAAAAAAAATTAAGAACAAATATCCCATACCGAGAATAGATGAGTTGTTGGATGAATTGCATGGAGCAGTTTATTTTTCTAAGATTGATTTACGTTCGGGATATCATCAGATTCGGGTCCGTGATGAGGATATACATAAGACTGCATTTAGATGCCATTACAGACACTATGAATTCTTGGTAATGCCTTTCGGTCTTACGAATGTACCTGCGACCTTCCAGTCTTGCATGAATCATGTTTTCAGGAAGCAGTTGCGGAAGTCACTATTGGTATTTTTTGATGATATCTTAGTTTACAGTAAGACTTGGGAGGAGCATCTTCGACATTTAGATGAGGTTCTAGGCATTATGGAGGCCCAGTCATTGTTTGCAAAAGCATCTAAATGTGAATTTGGGATGACAAAAATATTATATTTGGGACATGTCATTGGGGCAGGTGGTGTGAAGGTTCATCAGGAAAAGATACAGGCAATTTTGGATTGGCCACCCCCGAAGAATATATCTGATCTGCGTGGTTTCCTTAGTTTAGGCCGTTATTATAGGAGATTTGTCAAGGGTTTTTCTCAGTTAGCTGCATCCCTTATAAACCTCACGAAGAAGGGGGCTTTCAAATGGTCAGATAAGGCACAGGTTACATTTGATCAGCTTAAGCAGGTGATGAGCTCTTGTCCGGTTTTGGCTCTACCGGATTTCTCTCAACCGTTTGTATTGGAGTGCGATGCATCAGGAGAGGGAATTGGTGCAGTACTCATGCAAAACATGCATCCTATAGCATTTGAGAGTCGGAAGTTGAGAGACGTGGAGCGGCTTTACTCTACTTATGACAAGGAAATGCGCGCTATTATGCACGCTCTGACAAAATTTAGACAATATCTCGTCGGTGGGAAATTCGTGGTAAAAACAGACCACAATAGCTTGAAGTACTTCCTTGAACAAAAAGATTTGAATGAGCGTTAGCAGAAGTGGGCAAGCAAAATTCAAGCTTATGATTTCGATATCGAATATGTTAAGGGCAAAAAGAATGTGGTAGCTGATGCTTTGTCTAGAAAACCAACACTGTACTCTTTGTTAGAGATTTCAGCTGATTGGAAATCTCAATTGTTGGTTGAATATTCTAAGAATACCTTTGCGCGTGACATCATAGGTGGGAATTTACAGGATGACAGATACCAGGTGATTGATGATTTTATTTTCTACAAGAACAGGATATTTTTGGTGCTAGAATCTAAAATGAAGAGTAAGATCTTGCAGGTTATACATGACACCCCTTTGGCAGGACATCTAGGATTCTTTAAAACATATAGATAGGTTCGGGAGAGATTCTCTTGGAAGGGTCTCAAAAGTGATGTTTTGCAGTATGTTAGGGAGTGTTTGACTTGTCAACAGAACAAGTTTGAGCATACATTACCAGCAGGTTTATTGCAACCTTTACCCATTCCTGATAAAAAATGGGAAAGCATCTCAATGGATTTTATCACAGGTTTGCCGCGAGTTTAGAACAAAGATTGCATCTATGTTGTCGTTGACAGATTAACAAAATATGCACATTTCTTTGCTATTCCCGCCGAGTCTAAGGCACCTCAGATAGCAGAGTTATTCTTTAGAGAGAAATTCCAGTTACATGGACTTCCAAGGAATATTGTTAGTGATCGGGACAACAGGTTCCTCAGCATATTTTGGCAGGAATTGTTCAGGTTGGCAGGAACTGAACTTTCTCCTAGCACGAGTTACCATCCTCAATCCGACGGGCAGGCTGAAATCGTCAACAAGTGGATTGAAGGATACTTGCGTAATTATGTATCAGGTCAACATAAAGCATGGGTTCGTTGGCTACATTTGGGCGAACATTGTTACAACACAACATACCACATGTCAATTGGTATGTCCCCTTTTAGGGCTCTATATGGATATGATGCTATGTCTTTCATAGATCTAGCATTTGATGATAGCAGAGCACCCAAGGCAAAGGAATGGATGCAGGATAGCCACGACATTCTTAGGGCACTCAAGGAAAATCTACTTCAGGCTCAAAATCAGCAGAAGCTTTACGTTGATAAGCATAGGATTGAGAGAGTGTTTGAAGTTTGTGATATGGTATTCTTGCGTCTTCAGCCATACAAGCAATCTACATTGAAACAGAGTGGTGCGGAAAAGCTCAAAACACGGTTTTATGGACCATATTAGATCAAAAGGAGGGTAGGTGAAGTCGCGTATGAGTTGGAGCTGCCAGAAGGAAGCAAAATCCACAATGTATTTCATGTCTCATGCCTTAAAAGGGCAGTTGGTCAACATACTACCCCATCTTTTGAGCTTCCTCCGTTGGATGAGGAAGGAAAGTTGATTTTGGTGCCTGACTCTATTCTAGATATGCGCGAATGCAAATTGCGAAGTAGAACAATCAAGGAGTTTTTGATCAGATGGAGGGATCTACCTATTGAGGACACCACATGGGAAGGCGAGCAAATATTGCAACATCCGGGTCTGCAAGTGCTTGAGGACAAGCAAAGCCGAGTGGGGGGGACTGTGATGTCCCCGTTCCTTTTGGAGAACTAAAAATACAAATTGAGGATAATTAATTAAATGTTCGATAAGTCTTTATCTATTTATTCATCTCTAAGACTTCTGAAATATTTAATTAATTATTTTAATGAGACTTTATAAAAGATCATTATTAATTATCTTTCATATTTTATAAAGTCTTTGTAAAAATGATTCTGTTATTGCAACGGAAGATGGCGGATGTTTTATGGCGTTCGAAGCAACTCTTGGTTATGACGAAGAATGAAGAGACTTTACCGTATGGCAATCTGAGAACGAAACCTCTTGGATAATGGAGCTTGGCTGGACAGAAACCCAGTCGGGTGTTGTAAGTAATTTCTTATTGTAGGCGTTTGGTGTTATGAATAGACGATGGTGTTGTAGAGGGTGATGCCATACAGGAACACAAGTTTATGGAGGAACATATCTCAGTTTGATTGTTGGCAATGAGTGAAGGGATACGGCAGAGGAACTTCATAATCGGGGAACAAATGACGCCTGAAGATTGCAAATACTGACGTCTTCACATTTATTGGAGTCGCACGAATATATCACAGGAGTGTGTTCAATGGTGCTCAACGTCCTCTGCGTCAGGATTTATATCCGATGTGTCTACCATTCACGACAACAATGACTTATACCTCTGCTAATTCTTAAGTCCCGATATTGGTCTCATCGGCATCAACCTTCCTTAGACGGGTATGTCTTATTTACCTTGTCATAATCTGAATGTTTAAGTATTCGCATTTGCAGTGTAGTGAGATATATTGCTCTCAATGTTATGGCCGTAACATGTGATTGTAACAATTCCTAGTTGGCGCACATTAATTTTGCAAAATTCTATTAAATATTGAATTCTGTCTTGAGTGTTGGGGATTGCCGGTTTATGTTATAATATCTCTATATGCATTGAGGCGTTCAATTTTATTCTGTTTACTGCCTCTATCGAGTATTGGAAACAATCATTACTGTGGTCTCCATAAAAAATCGTGGCTCTAAAAATTCTGTACCGCACCTGAGAACTGTACAGCATAATTTTGTTCTGTTGGTCTGTCAGTATGCAAACGTATTATTCTGAGTCAGTACTACAGATTCTCACAATAACATTAGAGAAGTCCATTTGAACATCAGTTAATTTTATCATTTGAGAAAGGGATCATCACAGTATGAAATACTTTGATCAAGAGAGAATGGAGTAGCCTATGGATACTTTGTTCTGCTGATTGGTGCGGTCACAAAAATCACATCAATAGGTATCCTTTGTCTTCCAAGGCTGAAATGGAAACAAAGTTTCTCTTGATGCCTGGAACAAATAGTACATCATTCAACTGTAGGATAATGCCAAAGTCCAGGTGAAGAGTAGAGGTCTCGACTCCTTTCACTATGTAACTTGCATCATCTCCAATGATAACTTGTTCACTAGAATCTCTCTCCACCAAGTTAGATAGATGAGCCCGGAATCCGGTGATGTGGCGAGAGGCACCACTATCAATTAACCAAGTATTGGTGTCGGTAGGTACGTTGCTTGACAAAGCCGAATAGAATAAGTAATCACAAGAATCCTTCTGTGGAGAAACTTCACCAACATCTGCTACGGTACCCTGCTGCTTAGGCCTAGAGGGACACTCTTTAGCAAAATGACCATACTTGTCACATCTAAAGCATTGAATCTTAGAAAGGTCTCTCTTCTTCTTGAATGCGGTGGCACCATTGGATTCCTTATCTCTATTTCTCTTGAAGTATCCTTTCTTTCCACCTTTCCCTTTCTTCTTCGATGAATGGGTGGCAAGAACATGAATCTCCTCATTAGTGGAGCTTTGACCAATTCCTCTTGCAGCTAATCTAGACTCCTCTTGAATGCAATCCGCTCTCAACCGATCAAACTTGGGAAGTTTCGATCTTGCACTGATCCCTTGAATGTAAGACTCCCATGATGAAGGAAGACCATTGAGAGCAAGCATGGTCAAGTCCTTGTCATCTAGCACATGGCCAATTGTAGAGACCTGATCTCTCAACTCCAAAATCTTCATGAAGTAAGCAATAACCGATTCTCCTTTCGCCATCTTCACATGAAGGAGTTGTTGCTTCAGTGCAAAAGCCCGACTTGTGTTGTTGATTTCATACATCTCCTCCAAAGACTTGAACATATCCCTCATCGTCTTCATCTTAGAGATGATAGGAACAATATGATCTTTAACGAAATCAACCAACAACTTCTTTGCCTTGATGTCTTTGTTCCTCCATTGCAACTTCTCTTCTTCCTCTTCTGGTTCGGGAATTTTGGTCTCCACAAACTTAGCCAAATCATTCTTTTCCAAGGTGAGCATGATTCTGAACCTCCATGAAGTGAAATTTGATGCTCCTTCAAGCCTATCCTCAATCTTCAACCCGTTCACCATCTTGACGAAGAGGTAGAATTACTCAACAATGAGAGAGAAAAGAGAGTATCGCTGTAATGCACAATCTGATCAAGATCTTACTTCACACCCGCTCTGATACCATGTTAGATTTTAATATCAGATTAAGTGCACATAAATTAATTCAAAAAATGAACACACAACACAGCAGATACCCTGGGAAAACCCTCCTGAGGGAGAAAAACCCAGCAACACTATAGCACTTATATATTGAGTCTCAAAAACAAAGTCTCCTTTACAATGTAGGCCAATAAGAGGGCCAAGAGATAACACCACAGTCTAATGAAACTACAAAAATACAGTGATGTAATCTGCCAACAAAATACTCAGCCTCCTACAGATCTTGATCTGCTCTTGAAATAATTTGCACTTGAGAGAAGAATGGAATGAACTTGCTTGATGCTCATATGGGTGAGAATGAACTTCTATATATACATTTGCTAGAGAGGTCGCACCTCTACAAGAACTAGGTTGGCCACCAAAGGAAAAATAAATACAAATAATAAATATGAATTACAAAGAATGTCGGCCAAGGTGAAAGTAGAAAAGAGGTCGGCCAAGATAAGAATTATGATATTGCCTTGAGAAGTGCCTTTTCAATTAAATCGGCATCATATAAATTAAATAGCCCCAGGCTATTATTTAATTTATTCAATCAATGCAAGTCATGGCTAGAAGATGAGTCATGTAGCTGCAAAAATCAACACCAGTGATGAGGAGTTTGCCGACCTCCCGAGGGATGATTAGAGGCCTCTTCCTCCTTCACTACATTTTGTCATTTTGACATTTTGATTTTGTACTTGTTTTGATATCATGCTACTCATTGTAATCATCTTTATGATCATATATTTTTGATATCATATAATAGAAATCTTCCATTTTCCGATTCGACAATTGTTACATTGTAGTATTGAGTATTACTATTCTAATTTCTAATTAGTAATTCGATATTGAAAACTTCAATGTTCAAGTATTTACTATTTAGTATTTCAATTTGGCATTTGCAATTTTTCTATTTTACTTCTTAATAGTCTTATACATCTTTTCATAACTAGCATTTTAAGTACCATATGTATAGTATATAGTATATACATACCCCCCCCTGCCGCTCCCCTGCCACCAAAATTGAGGCCCCTTTGTCCCCTTGCCCGGAAACCTGTCCCCCCGTCCGGCGTTCCCCCATCCCCGATGCCGGTGTAACATAGGTTATCTTCTATTTCCAACAATTGTATATGTCATGTTATTTGCATAAAACTCAAAAACACAAAAAAAATCAGAAAAAACGCAAAAACAAACAAAACAGAACCTCTCCTATTTGCTGGTCAAAGACTTCTTGAAAAGACAAACTCAGAAAAATCAGATCAGATTGGGTTGGGAACCTTTCACATAGGATTCTTTAAGAAGTAGGTTGACTTGGGTGGCCGAAGCAATCTTCCTACTTTTAATTTTGAGCACTCAACTCAAAACTCTATTACTTGGGATATCTGATGCAAGGGCATCTTAAGGGTTGAGTAATCTTTCATCACTCAATCTTAATGGTAGGTTTTCATTTGAAGGTTTTAATTGTTAACATAGGTGTTTTATTCTTGCTGTAGATTCCTTTTCTGCCTACAGTTTGCTGACTATGCATGTCAAGTTATAGATAGTTTATCTCCTATGCTATACCACATACTAATCAGAAAGTCTCCAAATTGTAATCAAAGCATTGTATTGGGACTTTGAACCTGTCCATGCATCAATGATTGTAATTGGTTTCCTTATTGTAAGTCTTGTCTGTATGCCGAAAGGGAGCATTTTTAGACTATATGCCAATGTATTTGAATCACACACCAATTGTAAGGCCATATAATTAAGTATTGGTCCTAGGAAGGTTCATAGTAGAAGCCACAACAAGTCTCAATTCTTATATTTTGCGGCACCTATGTTAGAAGAGGTCATATTGCAACCATTAAAGAAATGTGTCCAATCCCAAAGAAGGATAATCACTGTAGTTTGGAATCACTTAATTTTGGGCCCTTGGGTACTACCACCTTCATAAATGCATTGTACTGCATTTTGGTTGGTGTTGCCTCAGTACATCAAAGGCTTCTTGTAAGAAGTTGATAATTCATTTGAAAGAACACTGGGAAGGCAGAGGAAATCAAGAAAAAAACAGCATTGAGGATTGCTTGAACCATTGTAATGTGCCATACATGAAGATTCTGTAACCATGATCATTGGAATATAAATGAAATATGTTTTTCTGTGTCATCTGGTGTTCTTGTTATTGAATTGTTGTTGAAGACTTTCATTTCTGTTGTGTACTGTTGCATTTAATTTGTAATTTCAGTATTTGTACTGCATGGATTGATTGTCTTTCACTAGACCTTCTATCTTTGACTGCATCATTTGGTTTTTGTGTATGTTTGGGTTAGCCTGGCTCGACCCCTTCCTAGTCGGACATCAGTTCCAGCTTGTTATTTGGGGGATAAGTAGGAAGAGTGAACCTTATGAGAAATTTTAAAAATGATATAATATTATAATCATGGTTATGATTGTGATAGTTGTTGGGCTTTGAGTGCCTTGCAAGGGTCAAAAGAGTCATGAGTTACTTTGAATGCCTTGCAAGGTTGAAAAGAGTTGTGTGTTAATTTAAGTGCTTGAAGAGGGTGAAAGAACCCATATGAAATTTATAACAGAAATGCATGCAAACAATCTATGAATGATATCCATGACAGTTATATATGACAACAAATGATGATGGCATGCTTGAAAGCAAGGTTACGACAGAAAGTTTGTGTAAGCCATGAACTGGAAGAAAAATCTGATTGCCCTTGAAAATGGGTGAAAGGAGTGGTGGTGAAAACTCTTTCCTAGCCCCACCCTGAAATGAAATCCTGAATAAAAAGAATTAGTGGTGCAATTTGAAAATGTATAAATCTGGTGTATATATGCTTCCTTTCTTCAGCTTTTGACTGTAATGGTATGGTTTTCTTGTGTATGTATGTTGTGATATTACCTTGGCATATGCTTATCCTCTTGGCCTAGGGCATGTTTAAAACATCAAGCCATACTATGGTGTTTGATGATGCCATATTGGTTGGGTTGTGAGCACTCATCTGGCTTGCGACTTGTTTGTGCACATGAAAACCTTAGCTTGGTAATAGTGATTCATTGCCAGCTGAATGGAAATACTTGTGTACTCTAATTGTACTACCTTAGGTTTACTTTGTTGGTACTCTCTATGAGAGATTAAATATAATCTAGTCATGTATGGTGGCACCTTTGGTAGTCCTCTAGCAGCTGCAGAACACTTGTAATGTCCCTTTTTTTCGGCATGATCATGTTTGATGGTGGTTAGCCTATTACTCAGACTCTCATAAGCTAACATGTTGGGTTAGAGGGTCAGTGACCTTATTTGGTGGGTTTTGTCATTTTGTCCTTGGAGTTCAGTGATTGGCTCACAGCATGCCTTGGCAGTTCAGGATTTGACATCTTCTGACGGCACGTCAATACATTGAGTTATGAGTGAGATATTAATATTTCAGTGTATTAAAGTGTTTTACTTTATTTGACGGAATATTATAAAGTCAACTTGATTTTATAATAAAGTAATCACTTAAATTTATTTAAGTGAAATATAAAACACTTTATCAAAAGGGGCGCCATTTATTTATTCACTTGACTATTGAAAAGTAATAAAAATACATTTAAATGTATTTTAATGAGAAAGTGGCGTCATTTCCTTGGGATGCGTGCCTTTTGGCTTTATATGCAAACAAAGGAGAAATCAAACTCATTATTGATTATTGATTATTTGATATTTCCTCTTGGCTTTGCTAAGCGTGGGTTTTCTCTGAGACAAGGGTTTCAAGAATTTTATCTTTGGAGAACGATAACTCTTCATAGATCTGTAATTGTGAGATTGTGAAAGATTAGTTGAACGATTGCTACAACAGGGGCTTCAATTCAGAAGTTCTACAGTGCTTTAATGAAAATTTTTGTGCAATATGCAGTAGTTTCTTCAATATAAGGTAGGACGAGTTGAGAGATTGGCTTCTTTCTTCATCAAGAGGTCTAATCAGCTTCTTGACCATACTTCTTGGTTGAGGACGTGATTTTCCTTTGTTTTGTGTAGCTCTTCAAGCAAGTGCGTGGGAGTTCTGGAGAAGAAACGCCTTCTTCTTTGAGGGTTTTGCATATTCTTCTTTGGCGCCTAGCTTATTCCCTTCATCTGCTTCAGTTTTAGGCTGGAGGTTGCATTCTATTGCATCCTACGCTTGGAATTGTCAGTTTACTCCATTCATGGCTGGCAATTGGACCTTTTTTCTTAATTAAATAATTTGGAGCATTTCGGGTATGTCTGAAACATGCAATCTCATTGTTATGGTTATTTAATACCTTCTGCAATTTCATTTTGCCAATTTTAGTTCAAATTTGAGTTCTATGAGCAATTATATGCTAGGCCCCTTCTATTTCTCTCTATAAACTTTCTTAAAAATCTCAAAAGAACACAAAAAGATAATTAAAACAACAGGGGTTTGAAGAGGAGCCAGTTGGGCTCATCACAGTGGTATCAGAGTCAAGATCTTGCCATCTTGTTGGGAGAACAAAAAGAAATTTGAGTTGCTACAATGGAATTCAGTAGATTTGCCGAACAGTTCATGAGAGAATGTGAACATGATGCTTCCATATTCCGCGCAGAATATCAGAGTATGTCAGATGAGTTTAGGAATGATGTTTCTTTTGACTGCTATTTGAATTGTGTGTTGGTTTTGAAACCCGGAAAATTGGGTGTGGTTAATTACATTAGAAGAACAATGAAAGAAAAAGCAAAACATTCTATTGATGACGGGATCGAGAAAGAAGTAGAAGTGCTTGTTTGTGGTTTGCAGCCCACAAATATGGAAGTGTGTGAAGATATTGTTATATCAGCAGCTTCTACCTCGCCAGTTGAGCTTGAGGTGACTATGGATTCATTGCAGAGCACCTAGTTGGCCCTTCAGGAGTCACAGCCACGGTTGGACGTGCTTACCGTGGAGTTGAGTTTGACACAGTCTCCACCCCTTACATGAGATACGATCGAGTTTTTAGTAGCAAAACCACGTTGAGGCTGCTGGTTGGTACGGCCAGCAAGTACAGGGCCGTATTGCCTTAAAAAGAGTGCCAATGATTAAAGTAAAGGTGGCCTTTAGTAATCTTCTGATTTGTAGTGAATATTATGTGAAATCCTCCTGAAATTCTTGCAATAATCTTCACAATGAAGCTCAATACTGTAGCGGGTACTGTTCACGCGGTACTGTAGTGCTACTATTCACGTCACTATAGCAGCAAACATAAATTTTGATTTGCAAAGGATTAAATCTTAATCTTTCACAATCTTCAGATCTGCAAACATGTAACCTTGAAACCCTTGAATAATCTTTGTATTTCTCCACCAATATGCTCAATTAGAACACCTGTATGATGCCCTCCCGTATGCCTAATTCAGTAGATACTTCACTACTTCAAAAGGCTGCAACAATGGAGAGTTAACGTTCTCCAATGGCTGACTGAATCAGAAACCTTCGGCTTCCTCTCTCAGACGAAAAATCATCAACACCAATGCTGAAATGCAGAAGCATCTACATCCTATACTGATAGCCAATCAGAACCTAAGGAATCAGAAAAAAGTTGATGAAAAGAGGAAGTTTGCAGCGCCTTTGGACCGAGAAACAATAAATGATTTGCGTAGGAGGAAGCTATGTTTCTATCGCAAAGCTCCTTATGACCAAAACCACAATTGTCCTCTTAAGCCTAAGGGTACAAATAAACAAATGGAGTGGTTTTATGAGGGTGATGACATTGCTGATTTAACGGACCAGCAAGCTGGTTTTAAGGATGGGAGTATGCGATCTATCTATCTAGGGCTTTTACAGTTTTCTTCTTTGATCATAGGAAACGAAAACTTCCTATTGATAGCGTAACCGAGGGAGTGAAAGATCTCTTGAAGGGTTGCAATTTTGAGGAGAGGATAATTCAGTCCTTTCATTTGTGCTTAAAGGCAAAGATTTAATCTAGGGTTTGAAGATTTTGTGTTGATTGATGGTTTTTCTTAAAGCTGCTACAGTTTCGCGCTACAGTGACGTGCTACAATGTTAGGGCTTCTTTATTGGCTTGTAGCTGGGCGTAGCATTATTCTATTTTCAATCTTGCAGTGATATCTTGGGTTTGGAGTGAGAATCAGAGGGGTTATTGCTACTTATAACCTATTTGTTGGAGCTTTCATTTCATTGTTTGGTGACTGCATTCCCAACCATTTTTAGACTTGCTGTTGCTTATTCCTAGGTAGAGCATTCTGTGAGAAGGCGTGATTAAGAGAAACAGTTCTGAGCACATTTGAGACCTCCATGAGCTCTTGTATTCTCTAGGCGACTCATATTCCAGGTCTGGGCTTTTTGTAATTCTTACTCATTGCTGTTACTCAGTTCTTCCTACAAAAATAAGGGGCTGATTGTGTCATTGCTAAGTCTGAGTTCAAGAAAGGTATTGTAATTGCTGTTACTGGGCCATATTAGTGCATATAATGAATGTAATCTGCTCATTGAAGTGTCTGAAAGTCAATATCAAGTTTGTTAGTAATTTGAGTATTAAATCTGCTAATTGCCTTCCTCTAAATCTGTATGCTTTCCTGTGAGTCAAATCTGCTCAATATAGTCCTGAGTCTTGTGTTGGGCGTCATGGTATTAAGTCTGAAAACTGCCTTCCGGAATACACAATATAGTTTCAGACCCGTCTAAGCTTGGAATCCCAGGTTTAGAATATCAGATTTTATATGCTGTCATTCTGAAATTGGAGAAGAGACTAGCTGCTGTTTTCTGAGTGTAAACAACTTCATGACAGCCCTATACAGAGCACGGTATGAAAATGCAATAAGTCTGAAATGTATTTGCTGCTCATAACTTGTAAATCTCAGTCAAATATAGTAAAAGAAGTTCAGACTTTGATTATCAGATTCATATATGCATTTCATTTTGTAGTTGATTATTTTATATGCAATGTTATGAGTTGAGTTTGTTAAATGGCACATCCATTTAACTAAAAAACATATTGAGCAAAATTCTCAAGTCAAATCTTAGAACGGGGTTGGCCATTACAGTGGTATCAGAGCTCTGATCCTGCCAGCCTGGAGGGTTAGCAGGTTCTATGCGGTCACATCAGGACAGATTTGACAGGTACTACTCACGCAGGGGTCCTAGATATCGGAGAAGTACCTTTGAACCGTTTCTTGCATTTCCATTTGACGAATAGTACGAAGATTTAGAGTTGGATAACATGGCTGACAGAGATGAGGAAGGACCATACAGGAACCGTCTTAATGACGAGGATAGGGAGGCCAGAGATGTACTGAGAGGCCTTGTTGCAAGACAGGAGCAGGTGGTGAACATCCTCGGCGTATAGTACCAGCGTCCAGAGGTAGGCATTGGTGAGGTGGGGATGGATCCCGGAAGGTGTTGTGACAGCACTGCACATGGCCCCATTCAAGATGGGGACCTAATTTTGCTCCATTAAGTCACCGTTTTGGCTTTGGTTTTGTGTCTCTCTCTCTCCATTTTGTCTCTTTTTCTATAGTCGCACTTCTGAGGGCGTTCCCGTCTGCAAGCTTCAACATGAATTCGGCCAAGTCTGAAATTAGGGTTTGAGTCTTTCTAGCCAATTTGAAGTCAAACGAGGTGAATAACTTGAAACTTGAGCTTAACGTTCTTGTCAGTATGCTTCCAGTGACTCTGACGAAATTTATCGGTCGAGGTACTTACTATTTTAGTAGGGCTGAAAGTGAGCAATTTGTTGTACTTTGAGGTTAAACCAGTCACCGACATTGAGCATATCCGGAGACTATTCGACGTGCAAAATTTGACGGCAGCGAGATAACTTACTATTTTTAGCGGTCGCAAACCCCAAACGCAATTCGAGATCAGTCTGGGATTTTTCTTTGCATGTACGGATATTCCTTACAGGTTTTCAAGATCTTAGCGATGATGTAACATGCAAATTAAAGAGATGACCCTTTTCCGATTCGGTATTAGAGGCTATTTTAGGGGTTACATCTGGTGATTTATGATAAGGTTTTTAGTGATGGTATGACCTTCTGCTTGAATAATAATCACTTTCGATAAGAACTTTACTATTGGCCTAGCGAGGTGTCCGTGGCCGGTAGCTTCCAATGGATTGATTCACAAAGCTGATCGCGGTGGCCAATGAGGCAAAGCGAGAGATCTTTTTGATGCATACAATGCAAGTGGGGTTTCCGGCTTGAACCTAAAAGTAGGCATCAAAGTCAAAATCTTCAAAATCGATTGTAAGTTCCTACCCCTTGTCGGCGTTCTTGAGCTTCTCTGGCGGTAAAATTTCAAGTCAACCGGGGCACTTACTATTATAGTAAATTCAGTTAGAAACATGCTAAAAATAGCAAAATCATTGCATGCGCCGATTAATGATAGCAGTCACGCGCGTGGTGAGGCGCCTCATCAAATTTCAAGGCGATGGGAGCGATTGGAGGCTACTCGAGTCAAGAGCACTATTTATAGTAAAACCACCTTAACGGTATTTAAAATAGCGGTCAGCTAAAATGGCGGTGTCAGCGAGCAGCGAGGTAAGGGACCGATTATCATAAAATTTCCATCCGAACTGAGATACAAATTCAAAGGACTTACTATAAATAGCAGGGCATGGAATACTGGCGAAAAACGAGGAAAAAATTCTAAGTCTGGAACTTCATCCAGTAGCCATGGCAAAATGCGCCCAGTTGATGAGGAGGCATAAAAAATTCTAAGTTGCAAGTTTATCCTTCATCAGGGGCAAAATGCGCCCAAAGCACAAGTGGTCAATGAAAGTCAACAAGGTTTATCCTGTTGGCATAGCAAAATGCGCCCAAGGGAACTCAGGAGAAAGTTTTAAAATTTTCTAAGTGTTTATTTTCATCCTCCAACACATGTGAAATCCGCCCAGCTACAGGAGGCATAAAAAAAAATTTCTAAGTGAGTTCATCCTTCACACAGGGCAAAATGCGCCCAAGGGAAAGAAAGGTCAAGGAAGTCAAAGATATTCATCCTTCAGCATAGGCCGAATGCGCCCACATGACCGCAAGATGCTAAAAAAAATTTCTAAGGGAAGAAACTCGTCCTCCACCCTAGGCTAAATGCGCCCAAATCAAGGCATGTAAGGACAAAAGCTAATGCGTTGGAGAAGATTCCACCTTTCAGCAAGCTGAAATGCGCCTAAAAAAGAATAAGTCAAAGGGGTAAACACTATTCGTCCTCCTCCTACATGAAAATGCGCCCAAAGCATGGCAAGTAAAGACAAAATAAGGAAGTCAAGGTGGCGCTTGAAGTTTCATCCCTCTATACATGCAAAATGCGCCCATGAATCAAAGCAAGCAAGAGTAAGTCAAAGGGTCAACGTATTTCATCCTCCACCACCTCAAATTTGCGCCCATCCTCCTTGCATGCCTAAATGCGCCCAAGTTAGGATGATAAAAGTAAATGAAGCTGGTAAATGAGGTAAAATGTGGTTAAAAATATTTCAAGGCGTGGTGAGAGCTTGGTAAATGCTAGGCGTTTTTTTTCTTCTTCAAGCCCCAATATGCGCCTAAGGTGGTAGGTGATGTTGGAGAATTTTTCCTAAGGCGTGGCCAAGGTGATATGTGTGAGATAATATGCTAGACGTGATTTCAAATTTCTCTAAGTGGTATGCGCTCAGGGTGAAGTGTGCTGGAAAATATTGCAAGGTGGTGGATGTGTTACCTAGGCGTTGGAAGTAAAGACTTATAGCACAAAGTAAGTATCCTTCTTCACACACAAAATGCGTCCAGGGCACAAAGAGGAGAGATTTAAATATACTAGGCGTGGTGAAATAAAATACAAGTTGTTGGAAAATTGCCTAGGCGTTGAAATTGCCAGACACACAAAAAAAATAAAATTAGGTGTGATGCGCCTTCAAGAAAATTTTCTAGGCAAGTTGAAATAAAAAATTCTTCACCACAGGAAGTTGATGAAATTTTCTCACCACTGGCAAGATGGATTGAAAATGAATGAAATTTTCTAAGGCAAATTTCAAAAAAAATGACTAGGTGATTCAAATTTTCTAAGGCACAAATATTTTCTCCCTTGGAGAAAAATGCCTAAGTCTGGAGAGGTGGTGAAGTGTTAGAATTTTTATTTTTTTCAGGGTGATGAGTTGCTACGAATTGAAATTCGTGTACCCAACTGGGGTTAATAAAATTTTCCAGTCCCGAGCAAAATTACAGGGAGGATCAAAGAGCGAGAATAAATTTGATGAGAAAGAATATTTTTCTAAGGTTCAAATTCGAAATTAAATGAACCGTTAGACAGGTACCCATGAATTGACCTGCAGGAAAATTTTCTTCACGATATCGAATTGCCGATAGAGTTGATTTTAAGGTCTTCCACAGCTTGTCGAGGATTCTGTGATGAATATTTTAAGTGGGCACCAGGTTGATGAATTTCCTAAGGGAAATTTGAAAATTTTCTAAGGCAAAAATGAAGAAAATGTGTTTTCAAGGTAAGATCCTCAGGGCGATGAATTTGAAAGAAAAGCTGCCTGGAGTGAATTTCTTCAATCTAACCCATTGAAGATAATGGATTTTCTTGAGCGATGTGCATCGAGGTTATGAGCTGTGAGTGTGAGCTATGTAGAATCACGGTTCAGAAGATGACCGCGCAAGGATGGATTGAAAAGAGTGGCTAGGCATGAAAAAGAATTTGAACAGTTGTGACAGCAGAATCAAGGCACTTAATCGAGGTGGTAGTTAATTTATTCTCCTAAGCTTATTTTAGGGAGGAATAACCGAGCGGAAACACATTAACGAAGTGGTGGCGTGTCTTAACCGGCGGAGGAAGACTAAGATTCGCAGTTTCAACGAGAAAGGAAGAAGTTACAGAAAATGGCTAAGTGTTAAAACTTAGTATAACTCAAAGTGACAAAGATGAAAACCCTCAAGTGGAAGAAATCAAAGAACAACGCCAAGAAAGAAGATCGAGAGCAGTGTGAACGCGTCTACAAATGGAATCTTCTAGAAGGATGATGGTGGACATTATGGCGCATTTATTACCCCACTCTCTTCTGTGGCGGTGTTTAGGGCAATATTATTTAGGGCTGAGGTGGCACGATTCTGGCCACTCTATTGATTGTAACCCTAGCCGTCTTTTGGGACTTGGCTAGCTATATAAAGGGGGAGTCCCCCTCATTTGTAAGGGATTAGATTAGACATTGGAATAGTAGACAGTAGACATTGAGAGAGTATTAGCATTAGAATTAGATAGTGTAGCATTGTAGAGCATTTTGCATAATTTGGAGAAGAAAGAAAGTTTTCCCTTTGAAAACTTTTGAGGAGATTGTTGTGTAACACATTTATGACCAGTCTCTTTTCATTGATGATGGAATTAAGCGTCTTGTCATGAAATGCTAGCAAAACTTCTTCCCTTTAAGTATCCAAGTAGCTTAAATTCATGCAAGTAGCTTACTGGTGTGTGTGGAGTTTTATTGAGATAGCTTCGCTTTATTCCATACCACTAGCGGCTTGTTGATGATAAGTTCGCCTTGCGTGGTCGACTGGAGATTATTTTGTGTTTAACTTTGGTTGTGGTTTACATACTTATATGCGTCGTTCTGATGGTGTATGTATGTTAAATTATAACTTGAACATCTTTACTATCCTTGAAGATTGCACCCACGATTTTTCTTGGCGTCAGAGCGTGAGGCTAGGTGAAATCTGGTTGAGATCTATTGAAATGGAAGCTCCACATATCTACATTTAGAATAGAACATAAACTTCTTGGAGCTACACCCTTTTAAATTCAGTTAGGCTTTCCGGTTAGAATTAGAAACTTGCGCTCACCTTGAATCATTTGAATCACGAAAGCCCTTAGTCTGTTGTTTGTTGTTAGTAAAATTGAACAATTGTGTAGAAGTCCCCTTGACTACCAGCAATATCACATCGAGCCAAAGCGAACTAATGGCACTCAGACCTTGGGTTGAAAGCATGATCTTACTACATAATCCTTATCTTTGAATACTTTGTTCAAGAAGGGATAGAAGCGTCCGTTGGAGACTTTATTCTATTGTGTTAGTGCCCGGTCTCAAAAACCACGTCAAGAAGGTAGTGTACATGCAGATAGACAGAGGACAGTTACTCCAGTACGCACCTATGACAGGCCTACTCGGCCAACATTTATCAGAAATGATCCTGTTGAGGGAGGTGATGTCAATTTTGTAGATAACATCATGACACATCATGATGAGTGGGATGCTTTGCCCCAAAGAGTTTAGGATCACCTTAACTTCGACAGATTTCTGAGCTAGAAAAGAGAGCATGGCAGGAACTGGACAGATAGGAGGCCTGAAAATAGGTATAATGATCTAAGGCAGGCTACCAACAAACTTACTTTAACTAATTTTGATGGCAGTGGCAAAGTCACATCTCGAGCCTGGGTGAGCAAACTAGATACTTTTTTGACACTACGTCCCATGGCAAAAGAGGATGCCATAAGATTTGCAACACTTCACCGGGATGGCGTGGCACATGACTGGTGGCACCATGGCATGGTCACACTCCATCATGATAGGATCACTTCTTACCAGGAATTCACTAACAGATTGGTTGAGAGGTTTGATAGGCGTGATCCAAAACTTTACTTTAGAGACCTTGCTCAGCTGAAGCAGTTGGGTAGCTTGGAGTCTTATATTGGTGAGTTCCAGAAGCTCTTGGTTATGGTTACCGGAATCTCAGAGAGGAGACTTGTCATTCTATTTGTAGAAGGTCTCCATGAGCCAATGAAAGGTTGGATCAAGGCATTCGATCCACCTACCTTGCACGAAGCTATGAGAAAAGCTCGTAGCATGGAACTTACAGCTTCACGTGGTAAGTTCATTTCAAATGCAGAAGCATCTACATCCTATACTGATAGCGAATCAGAACCTAAGGAATCAAAAAAAGTTGATGAAAAGAGGAAGTTTGCAGCTCCTTTGGATCGAGAAACAATAAATGATTTGCGTAGGAGGAAGCTATGTTTCTATTGCAAAGCTCCTTATGACCAAAACCACGATTGTCCTCTTAAGCCTAAGGGTACAAATAAACAAATGGAGTGGTTTTATGAGGGTGATGACATTGCTGATTTAACAGACCAGCAAACTGGTTTTAAGGATGGGAGTATGCGATCTATCATTCTCATCAATGAAAAAAGTGAGAAGATAGAACAAGAGATTCTAGAGGAGGATTATCATTTTGCTTCTAGTTCCACGGGGTCAGAGGTATTTGATTGGGATCGGAATAGTTATGAGGCTCAGTTTGTAAACAATCCTCTTATGAGGCGGATGCTACATCTTCTTGTGATAATCCACTCTTTGAGGTGGATGTTGATTCTACTCTTGACCCTAATTTAGAGGAGAGCTTTGATCATAGTATCGGAGATTCCGTCAGTGCATCGGGATTTCAGATAGAGCTCGTTGAGGAGGTTCCTAGTGTGTACATGGTTAGGAGTCTACACAGTTTCACTTTCAATCATCATGTACATGACCTGTTTCGGATGCACAATTCTGGTATGCACGTGTTAGAATGTTGGATGACAGCATATCTCGTTCAGATTTGGGGAGCAGGTGTTGTCAGTAGTTTGACTTGCTTCCTTGTGAGTTTCTCTCTCCTGTATCAGATGGTGTTGAAATTGACAGGGTACAACATCATGATCCAGTTGATCAGATTTGGGAGTTACAGGAGACAGTTGATGACAGTAGGGACATTTCACGGCACTACCCTTGGGATCATGGTGGAGTGGTTGATTCTTTGCTGTTGAGATTGCTTGCGAACAAGCAATTTCCGAGAGGGCGGGCTGTAATGTCCCTTTTTTTCGGCATGATCATGTTTGATGGTGGTTAGCCTATTACTCAGACTCTCATAAGCTAACATGTTGGGTTAGAGGGTCAGTGGCCTTATTTGGTGGGTTTTGTTGTTTTGTCCTTGGAGTTCAGTGATTGGCTCACAGCATGCCTTGGCAGTTCAGGATTTGACATCTTCTAACGGCACGTCAATACATTGAGTTATGAGTGAGATATTAATATTTCAGTGTATTAAAGTGTTTTACTTTATTTGACGAAATATTATAAAGTCAACTTGATTTTATTATAAAGTAATCACTTAAATTTATTTAAGTGAAATATAAAACACTTTATCAAAAGAGGCGCCATTTATTTATTCACTTGACTCTTGAAAAGTAATAAAAATACATTTAAATGTATTTTAATGAGAAAGTGGCGTCATTTCCTTGGGATGCATGCCTTTTGGTTTTATATGCAAACAAAGGAGAAATCGAACTCATTATTGATTATTGATTATTTGATATTTCCTCTTGGCTTTGCTGAGCGTGGGTTTTCTCTGAGACAAGGGTTTCAAGAATTTTATCTCTGGAGAACGATAACTCTTCACAGATCTGTAATTGTGAGATTGTGAAAGATCAGTTGAACGATTGCTACAACAGGGGCTTCAATTCAGAAGTTCTATAGTGCTTCAATGAAAATTTTTGCGCAATATTCAGTAGTTTCTTCAATAAAAGGAAGGACGAGTTGAGAGATTGGCTTCTTTCTTCATCAAGAGGTCTGATCAGCTTCTTGGCCGTACTTCTTGGTTGAGGACGTGATTTTCCTTTGTTCTGTGTAGCTCTTCAGGCAAGTGCGTGGGAGTTCTAGAGAAGAAACGCCTTCTTCTTTGAGGTTTTTGCATATTCTTCTTTGGCGCCTAGCTTATTCCCTTCATCTGCTTTAGTTTTAGGCTGGAGGTTGCATTCTATTGCATCCTACGCTTGGAATTGTCAGTTTACTCCATTCACGGCTGGCAATTGGACCTTTTTTCTTAATTAAATAATCTGGAGCATTTCGGGTATGTCTAAAACATGCAATCTCATTGTTATGGTTATTTAATACCTTCTGCAATTTCATTTTGCCAATTTGAGTTCAAATTTGAGTTCTATGAGCAATTATATGCTAGGCCCCTTCTATTTCTCTCTATAAACTTTCTTAAAAAACTCAAAAGAACACAAAAAGATAATTAAAACAACAGGGGTTTGAAGAGGAGCCAGTTGGGCTCATCACAACACTACAATAGTGGCTGCAGTAGCCCTAAGAAGGGCTATGTGAAAATAGAAGCATTGTAATATATCTTGTATTGGTAGTTTTCAGCTATAGCCTATAGGAGCCAATTGCATGTGACTATTGTACATCATTTCTTGTGGAAAATATATGCCTTGGATTCCCTAGGTAAATGTTTTGAAAAGAGGAAATCTGATCTTGCTCTTGCACTTATGAGATATTTTATGTTTACTTTGTTGGTAGTGGTACTCTATATGAGAAAGATTATATATAATCTAGTCATGTATGGTGGCACCTTTTGTAGTCCTATAGCAGCTGCAGAATGCTACAGTAGTGGCTGCAGTAGCTGCGAGAAGTGCCATGTGAAAGTAGAAGCATTGTATCTTGTAGTGGTAGTTTTCAGCTATAATCTATAGGAGCCAAATGCATGTGACTATTGTACATCATTTCTTGTGGGAAATGTATGCCTTGGATTCCCTAAGTAAATGTTTTGAAAAGAGGAAATCTGATCTTGCACTTATGAGATATTTTATGTTTACTTTGTTGGTACTCTCTATGAGAAAGATTAAATATAATCCAGTCATGTATGGTGGCACCTTTGGTAGTCCTATAGCAGCTGCAGAACACTACAGTAGTGGCTGCAGTAGCTGCAAGAAGTGCCATGTGAAAGTATAAGCATTGTAATATATCTTGTATTGGTAGTTTTCAGCTATAGCCTATAGGAGTCAATTGCATGTGACTATTGTACGACATTTCTTGTGGAAAATGTATGCCTTGGATTCCCTAAGTAGATGTTTTGAAAAGAGGAAATCTAATCTTGCACTTATGAGATATGCTGAACATACAGTTGAGAATTATGTTGTTTCAGCAGCATTTGTCTTGTGTGTTATGATGAAAACACTGCTGTGCATTTGCTGCAGTTGGCTGAATTCTATGTTTGAAATTTGCAGCACTTTGTGAGGTGGGACAACTGTGTTTTTAAGTTGAAAAGTCTGCTGAGAAGTTAGGGTAAAATTTATAAATTTAGGCTGCCGATTATGGGATGACAAGTCCATTATAATTCTTGTGATTATAGTGAATAAAGCAAAGAGGATATTATTTTTTCAAGAGTGGTTTTGATAGATTTAATTGAACTGTGATATGAAAGAACACATGATGGATTAAGGCTGTATGCATTTCTGTGATTCATATGTCTGAAGGTCTATGTTAAATAATCCTAGATCACTAGATAAGGGAACGATTCTTTAGTTGCTGATGGAGAACTATCCATCAGCTGTTGAAATTTTTTGTCTTGCAGCTGTCCCACGGCTGTTCTGCAGCATTGCTGATGCAAAGTTGTCCTGCAGCAAAGAGGGTTGTAATGTCCCCTTCTAGTCGGTGCAACTGGATTAGAGGTTAACTGCTCATTCACGATCCTCGTGGGAGGAGGTGTGTGAAGGATCATTTGAAGGCTGATTATACGGTGTTCCGGAAACATTACTCGCCAGTTGATTGAGGTTGAGCCTTGAATTCTTCGAGGTTTTCAGATACTCACTATATGGTAAATTGATGAAGGCACTGGCTTTTAGGCGAGGGCACACATGGTTTAGGCTGAATGACTTCGATTATCAACCCAGTTTGATGTTTGGTTGAACAAACGGGGGTTGTCAGAAGTATTTAATAATAATTGATGGAATAATTAATTTGACTTTATAATATAAAGTCATTTTAATGAAATATTAAAGTTAATATTTAAATGGCAAATTATAAAGTATTTTTAATACTTTATAAGTAAAGAGGAAAAAATTAATATTTAATGAGTTTAATATTCATTAAATTAAAGAAAAGACGCCATTTAAATAAATATTAGCCAAAGTATTAAAAGGACGAATATTTATTATTAAATGCATTTTTATGAATTAATGAGGAAAGTCGCATTTTTGAGAAAGACATATATATTCTCTCAAGGACAAATCGAACTCATGTTATGATTATTCAAATTTGTCTTACTTTCTCTCGGAGCATTGGGGTTTGCGAAGCTAGGGTTTCTGCAGACTAATTGATTTTGGAGAACGTTCCCTCTTTAGAGTCAGGCATACTGAGACTGTGCAATACCAGTTGAAGATTGTCAGTTGAATAACTTCACTCAGAGGTTATTACAGAGTTTCACAGTTGGATTTCATTCAGGGTTGGATCGATTCACTTTCCAGAAGGCGAATATTATATTGGCAGTGTTTTGTCTTGCATCTGGCACATATCTCAAGGCCGTACGAATTTCTTATTTGCTGGTACAAGCCGTACTACTGCAGCAGCAAGGCCGTACCTTTTACATTTAGCTGGACGCCTTGATTTTTTATGTTTTGCTACTTCTATCTTGGGCGCCTAGGTATTCTGGAGATTTGGCGTAGATTTTGGAGTCTGTAGATTGCTCTTTTATTTGGGCCGTACATTTATTACCTATCTTCTGGCGGCTGCAATAATCAGGTTTTCCAAAATAAATACTATTGTCTTTCCTTTGCATGTTGTTAAAATCACAGTGTAATCATTGAGGAATGATTGTAAACCATTTTGGCATCAATATTTGAATGATACGGCGGTTTATATACAATACGGCATTTTATATATTATTTTTTCAGGTCTTTTCCTTGCAAAATGCGCATTTTTCTCTTTACTTATGCAAAAACCTGCACCAAAAGAAACCATGTGATGAGCCACATTGGCTCTGTCAAACCCAATTTTCTTAAGTCTTTTAGTGTTATTTAGTTTTTTAGAGAAAGTTTGATAGACAGAAGAGAAGGGGCGCACAACATAAATGCTCATAAAATGTAAATTTGCACTATTTTCTTCAGAATGAAAGTGTAGAAGACATTATTTAACTGTAACAAATAGATTGCAATTGATAAACATACCAGAATATCTCCAGATTATTTAATTAAAGAAATAAGCCAGTTTGACAGCCGAAAATGATGAAATCAAACAGAAATAAACGCGTAAAGCTCGGATCTAACTTCTCACTCCAAAATGAATGCAATGCCACGGTGAAGTGACGTAAAGATAGAAACACAAAAGGGCACAGTTTCAATTGCACTTCCTTCCTGCGCCTTTCCAGAGTACAAATGAGGTAAAAGAGAATGCAGTGACTGGAATCCAGCTAAGAATCCAAAAATGAAGGTAGAGGAGTTCTTTGGAGAGACATACTCAAGATGAAGAAACCCTCTTCTGAACTGAAAACCAAATAATAAACCTCTGATTGAAGCTTGTAGAACCTCTGAATGAAGCTCTCAACTGCACTGATTCGATTGATCTTTCACAATCTCAAGAGTGCTCCACACTGAAGAGGTATCGTTCTCCAATGGATAAATTGTTCAAACCCTGATCACAGGAGAATGCACAAGAAATAGCACAAGGCAAAGTCGAAATTGTCAAAAGGTTGAGTTTCTCATTGCCCAAATCCCTTATATAGAAAAGGAGGTGAAAACCCAAGGAGGCCGTACATTTTAGGGTTTTAGATCATTTAAATTTATGGAAATAAACTTAAGTCACTTTCCATAGTCCTAACTTTGATTTATGGTGCCTCCTTTAAGTGATTAAATAAAATACTTTAAAACACTCACTTTAGACTTATTTAAGTGATATACAAATTATAAAGTCAATTTGACTTTATAAAAAGACTTTAAGTTAAAATATAACTTAAATCACTTAAGTAAGCCTATCTCCCTCAATTCTCATAATTGGAGTCTGGGTCAGTGGGCAACTCACATGCCTTAGGAGCTACAGTAAGGCAATCAGTTACAAAAATGAGAGCAGTCAAACTCTCCAGAGGCCACTGACCCTCCCTAACCAAACCCGGTTAGCCACAGGGTCGAGAAGATATGAGCTAACACTACAAAAGCAGTACTCATGAAAAAGGGGACATTACAAACCAAAAATACAGAAAACAATAAAAAACCACGGTATTCTGGGGCTTGTTCGGTTGAGAACACTGGTCTCTCTTCTGAGAGGTTAGAACTTCCACTGCAGCCATTGGAAGTTGCAGGAAGTGCTATGATTGTGAAAACACTGTAGAAGGCTGTAGGATGACTTGAGAGACTTTTCAAGCTCTTCTTATGAATACCTTAAATTAATTATTGCATGATGAGATAATTCCACTATGAAGAATTTATGGAACACTGTGAAAAGAATATCATAAACTTGCTTCCTAATGATTGTTTTAAAAGAAATGTTATCCAGTTTTAGTGTTTTGTTGAGTGGTGTTCAGTCAGGCTGTTAATAATTTCTATTTTAATTTTTAGTTGTTTTGTATTTTTAAAAATTTTACTTTCCCACATATCTCTCCGTCTTATTAAGGTTTGAAAATTTCCATATCCACACTGGATAGCATATCTGTGTCGGTACTTGTATCAATATCCATCCAACTTACATTGTTAGCAAGAAAAGAAGCTTTGTCAAAAAAACTGTTCAATAAAGAAACAGCCAGTTTATCTGCTTACTAACATCTTACATTAACAAGGAAAGGCTACATTTTTCTACAGTTTAGTTGTGTGTATTATGTATTGCCTCCTGCTGCTGGATGATCTTCAAATTTTCCTCTAGTAATTAGTAAACCCTCCTTGTTTTTTTCAATATCATTTTAAAACATTTCTGCATAATTTTTTGAATATTTATAAATCAGTTTCTTATATTTACTCTAAAAAATAAGCGCATGCACACTCACACACACACATGTGGGTGTGTTAATGCAAAATAGAATGATGGTTTTTCCAAAAAATCTTTTGGATCTATATTTTTATCCTTGTAACTCAATATTTTCTTGATCATTGGCTATAAAAAAATCAAATGTTTAACTTCAAAATAAATAAAATGCAACAACATTTTGATTTTACGAAGAAAATAAATTGCAGAGCTAGAATTAAATGCACAAAAAAACAGAACAGTTAGCTAGAAAAGAAAACTCAACATCATTGGAGAATATGTGCAATAAGGAATTAAATTGGATGATTTGTTTAATTTAGTTTTGGTTGTGGTCTGACAATGTAATGTACTATAATCATAGGCCCGCAGATCTAATTCTAGTGGATACTGTATAGCTTTTGTTCAAAGTTACATTTTATGGTGGGTTTAAAATATTGAAGAATTTATTGCTGTTTCCTGTCTTAACTCATGCATCAAGTACAAGATATCTGAAGACAACCTACTAACATTGAGAAACAAAACTGGATGATTTGTTGTTGTAGATTTTTCTGCATTATGACCACGTAATGCACTCTAATTGTGGATCTCTAAATCAAGGCTTGTATAAATATGTGTTCAAACTTCTATTAAATAAAAGCTTCAAAATCTAGAATTTGATGTTTTTTGTCTGCTCTTGTCTTCAGGTGGTCCAGGCAGTGGAAAAGGTACTCAGTGTGCAAAGATTGTTAAAAAATATGGATTTACACATCTGAGTGCTGGAGATCTGTTGCGTGCTGAGATTAACTCCAGCTCTGAAAACGGGTATACAGCCATTTCTCCCTATTCATGTTTGACTATGCCTTTAGGTATAAACTATATGCCAATTGAATGCCTCTCTTTGTACTTATTTGTTGCTTGGATGTGTCATATGAGGATCTTCTGTGCTATTTGTGTTATTCAGAAAAATGATTCAAAATGTGATAAAGGAAGGAAAGATTGTTCCCTCAGAAGTGACAGTTAATCTCTTAGAAAGGGCAATGCGGGAAAGTGGGAATCATAAATTTTTGATTGATGGGTTTCCTCGAAATGAAGAAAACCGTACACTATTTGAACAAGTTGTGAGTGCATTTTAGCTCTAACTTACTTTTGAAGGATTGCATTCTGTGAATCCAATTACAAATTGTACACAGATTTATAGCCTTTTGATGTTGCTTTATAAGACACATTTATAATGCACATATAGAAAAAATAAAGGTAAAGTAGGGTAAATATTTAGGTCACTTCTAATTGGGACACCGATATGGTGTGCAAGGCACCCCTTGTGGAACCGTACTTCTGATTTACCTTATATATTGTTCAATGAGGTGTACAATATTATTGTTCTCCAAATTCAAACATTGAGTAGATGTGAAGTATAGAAGGTCAGGAGCATGCCAAGAATTGGTGCTTGAACTTGAATCACCATCAGAAACATTTCTTTGCCTTACTGCTAAACAATGAGCCAATGCACAGATACTGAGCTTGAACTTAAAAATTGTTGTCACAAATTTGAGAACTACTCCCATGATACCCCTAAACTGTGCCCTAGTGGACAAAATTGAGCTGCATGTTGATTACTGGGAGAAATGGAATCATTCTCACAATAGTTGCTCCCCCATGGCATGGTTTACAATATACATAGCCAAAAACAATAATCATGATTCACAATAACATTGCAAGAAATTGTTGGTGTAATTATATACAAGTGCAACCTATATTAAGTTCATTTAGGTAAGTTAATTTATTTACTTAGGTAAATTACTAAATAAGAGCACTTGTCAACTCCCTTGATTGAGGTGATTCTTTGCTTCCTCTACCTCATTTATCTCCTTGATTGAAAGTAGTTAGGTGCTGCCTCTCCCTCAACAAGATGAGTTTACTTGATACTTTTGCTTGTATGTGTTGAGTAGTGGTTAACTCAACCTCCTTTGGGGCACTTGTCACCTTGATTTGTGGATCCTATAGTCTATATTTTGTCATCCATTTCTTTTGTTTTACATATTTTGGACCTTGAATACAAATATCTGAATGTTGTTATTCTCATCTTTGCATTGGAATTAGTGTCATCTTGCTGTCTTTGATTCTAGAGAGATATGAGTTCTTTATTAAATTTAAAATGGTATAAGAGCCTTGACCTAGGTTTGATTAACTTGAGCTACATTGGAGAGGGGGTGTTGGACTAGTTGCCATACCTTTGGGAATTGTTCTTGTGGACTAACTACCACCTTGGGAACCTAGGACTACACACCCATTTAAGGTGAAGAAGCTAGGTTTGGAAGTTACAACAATACCTATTGGTGTAATTATATAACTGTACATTATATTAAGTTTGCTTAGGTAATTTAGTTTATTTACTTAGGTGAATTAGGAAATAAGAGCACATGTCAGCTCCTTTGATTGATGGGGTTCTTTGCCACCTCTACCTAATTCATCTCCTTGATTGTTGGTAGTTAGGTGCCACCTATTCCTCATCAAACAAGTTCACTTTACACTTCTGCTCTTACATGCTGAGTCATTCCACAAATCACTAGGGTTAACTCAACCTCTTCTAGACACTTGTCATCCTTGTGCATCCTAGAGTCCATATGTTGTATTCCATTTCTTTTGTTTTAAAACATCTTGGACCTTGAATACAGGTATTGGAATGCTGTTATTTTCATCTTGTTTGCATTTGAATTTGTGTTATCTTGCTGTTTCTTTTCCTAGGGAGATTTAATCATTACTAATTCTTTACTATATCTAACAAAAGCCTGCTGTCATTGGTTGGGTACTTATATTTTATACTATGCCACAAATTCATATGCTAGTCTGCATGTTGTAAGATTCTCTTTGTTGGTCCTCTCAGATTTATCTTGTGTCAAGTTTTATATGTAACAATTTCACTAGCATGGGCATCAATTCCTTACTGGCATTTTGATGTATATCAGTGTTGTTTAGTAAATGCCCAAAACAAAAATGCTTTTCATATTATTAGTTATTGGTTAATTGAACACAAGTTATTAGGCTATCTCTTTTTCATTGGTATGGTTTCACTCATGGTTCGTAGTACTCGCGGTTTCAAAACCCAGGCAAGTTACTCACAGGTTAACTCGTGGGTAAAAACTTGCCAAAAACTCGCCAGAAACTTGCAAAAACTCGCCTGAAACTTGTTTTTTTGGCTTTCTAAGCATTGTTTTTTGCCTTTTAAAAAATTATGAAACGGTGTGTGCCATGAAAGTTTGTATGGGTTTAAAGGCATAGTTACGGGAATCTCCCTCTCCCTCTAGACCTCAGGAGACGAGTGTCCGTGGAGACGCCTCTGAGTTGGAGCCTTTCCAGACGGGCCCCTGCGTCTCTGTTGCAAAAAATGACGTCTCCCACAAAAAAAAAAAACCTAAAATGTGAACTATGATTATGAAATATGAAGTATGAACTCTTTGACTCTTTGACGCAATGACATTTGTGTATTTAAAGTTAATGTTCATTGTTAAACTTTACTACTGCTCTTGTTTTGAAAGTTCAATGTCATCATATTTTCTATAAATTATTAATTTTTATATTTTTAATTTTTATTTATATTAAAAAAAAAATCTCCAAGTACCCTGTCTCCTATTTTCAAAAAAGCCGTGCCGGTTACCGATCTCGTTACCGATGCCGGATCGCCCGGTAACTATGTTTTAAAGGTCTTCATTTTCAGGTGGCGAGGCTCAGCCCTCAACTGCTGGAAACTTTTCCCCTCCGGGGTGCTGTCACCCCGGGGGGTGTTACCAAAACCCCAAACTCATTTGATTCATTTTGTAGCTATATTTTGCATAAAATTTACCTTTTTTTTCAAAAATTTAAGTGTTTTTTAAGGTGCTGAGTTTTTCCAAGTATTCTCCAAGTCGATTTTTTTTGGCTTGCTGGGTACTCTTCAAGTCTGAGTTTGCGAACTATGGTTTCACTTGTCAGTGGAAGTCTGCAATATTTGTGCTTTCTAGGTCCTTTTTAACTTAACTGAAATACAAAGGAACATAAGTATGAAATACAAAGCAACATAAGTATTAGTCTATGAATAAAATGCGAAGCATATATGCCACGGTTTGGTGTCATGGAAACAAAAATATATGGTCAAATTTTCAAAGTTGAATGACTGGTCAATATTTTAATGTCAAACTTTCATTGTGGAATCCTTGTATGCAATTTTTATGAAATTTCATTTTTTAGTGATCAACATTCAAAATGGCATAAGTGGTTTTTAATAGCCAATGAACCATACTTTTATGTTTGGAGAGAGGGCAATTTCAAATTCTGCAGGGGTCACAGTTAGGTGTGTCCCACCCACATGGTGAGACTACAAGTTAGTCCCATATACTATAAGCCAACATTGTGAACTATAAAAGGATCTTTTTTTTCCTTCACATTTTGAACTTAAAACTGCTATTTTTTTGGAAGCTGCTTAAACTTGCTACATCTAAGGAGATATGGTGTTTTTTGTCAATGTTAAGTAAGGAAATATTTTGCAGACAGGAATCGAACCGGAATTCATTCTTTTCTTCGATTGTCCTATGGAAGAGATGGAGTGCCGTGTCCTTAACCGAAATCAGGTTAGCACATTATGCAAGCCTTTTCCTTGTTCTATTATTTTGATCATTGTTTAAATAAACAGAAAAGCTATATGTAATTATTTCATCTTACTTATTGTTAACATTGTTTTCTAGGGTCGAGTTGATGACAATATAGAGACAATAAAAAAGCGCTTTAAAGTCTTTGTGGAATCAACTCTGCCTATAGTTGATTACTATGACTCAAAGGCGAAGGTGCATAAGGTGAGAGTCTACTCGATTCTCTTACTTTTAGCAGTATAGTCTATAGTCTTTTTTAGGAGATGATATTCTTATGGCTTTACAATGATATTGACATGATCCTATATAACTTTCGATGGCTGTAATAGGATAACCCTTTCCCTTCATTCCTATCATATAATTTCCTAAGATAATAAATTGATAATCATGAGTACAATATGGGTTCTATCTTCCTCTGTATTTTTATTTTTTTCCCAGACTAAACTCTCTTGGCTGTTGTGAATTCTCTAAAAAGATTCTTTTGTGTTGTAAATTTAAGTGACCTTATCGGATGTCATGATGGTGAAGGGGGCTCAAGTATACTGCTCGTGCCAAACAAACACGAGGGACAATTTTATGGATACTAAAAGCTTTTTCAGTTTGCCTTCTTTTCTTCAATTTTTTCTAATGTGTCTAATCTGTTTTTTAACACATGCAGATTGATGCAACAGGTGCAAAGGAAGATATTTTTGAGGGAATTCAAGTGCTTTTTGAGCCTTTTGTTCAAGTATGTTAATTGAAATTTTGATTTTCACCTTTTGAAATTTTGGGGTTTTCATGATACTCTTGCTATATTAAATGTATGGAAACACATAACAATTTTGCTCTTTCATGCCCCGCTTCATCATCTATATACAGGAGATAAATGCTTTGTTCTGCCAAATTCTTAAATTCTGACACTGATTTGTTGAACAGGAAAAGCAGAAAAAGAATGACGTGAGAATTGATTAGATTCCAGTGTTAGAGCATTAGTGATGAAAAGGTAAAGATAGTGTTTTATGAAATGAAACATACATAACCTTTTTTCCCATTTATTTCTTATGTCTGCTGAAATCCAACTGAAAATCTTATGAAGCTTTTACCCAATTGGGGTGGGGTCCCATGGATGGGGCCTTCCTAAAAAAATTCAGTGGGTGCTGCTGAGAGTTTTTAGGAATAGCATAAAGCGGGTGGTCCCATGAATTTTGTAGTGCAGTTTAAGCTCTGAAATTTATGGAAGTTGGTGGTCTCATAAATTTTAATTAATGCTTAATACTTTAGCCGAGTTTTGTTGGGAAGCTGGCAATCCCATGATACTTTGAAATTGCAATGATACATTCACCTTATAAATATATTTAATTTCACAAAAAAACAAATTGTATATGACAAAGAGCAGCAAATTGAAAAGCATTATGTCTAGTATTAGGAAAACCGAAAATCCCACAATAATCAATCTTGTGTGCTAAATATTTAGTTTCTCCTTGATATTTTTCTGTCTACATTTCATTGTAAATCAAGACCCTGTCAAATGTATCTTGTTACCTATTATTATTTAACAAAAAAAAATATTGGTTTGAGGTCTTCCAATTCAAAAGAAAAATGAACTTGAGGTCTTCTAGTTCTCACATAAAAGGAAAATTGAAGATCAAAGCTATCAAGTGCATATAGCTTTGAGTTTTCCATTACAAGTTCAGATTTCTAACCATCACAAAATTGTTAAAGAAAATGACTTTCCCAATTGCATTAAATAGAAGTTAAAACAAGTGATAATAATCAATCAGTACCAAAAGCCCAACCATCAAAAAAGTACTAGCTTATTCAAGAATTGGTATCCATTGGAACAAAAACATTACTCCCAACATAGGAGGTGGCTGCTGCTATATATTGGATTCAGTTGCCACATTAAAAACTTATTTTCATAAAAAGGTGAGCATCTTGCATTGGTTTAAACAAGAGGTATTCTCCATCATCTATACAGGTAGGAGTCAAATTTCAATAAAACTCGTAAAGTTTCAATCAAGATTAATGCTTAACATGCCAAAATATTCAATGAGGATCCTTCTACCCTATTGAAGCAAATACACGCTTACAAATGATTGCAACTTGCTAAACTATGTTTTGAATAAATTGTGTCAAAAAACATAATCTTAAAAGATTCAAAGCATAATGTACAAAATTGAATAAAAAAATAATATGTTTTTTTGTAAATGAATGTTGCTAAAATCCCAACATTCTATAGGAACCTAAACTTAGTAAAAACAATCTAAAGATTTTCAAAATTAATTCAAAATAAAAAACTTGATTTGAGATATATCACATCCCTTTAATTTTGATCGAGCTTTTTCTTTTTATGGCTCTACATGTTTGCATTATTTACATCACCATTTATAAAAGTCATTAATGCTTCTCAAGCAAGTGTCACAATTGGATCAACTAATTAATTGGTTGGCATATTTGTTCCATTCTAAGAAAAGACATCTTTATCTTGAACAGAGTCAAACATCATATTATGCAATATACAATAGGAAAAAATGGTTTATGGAAGTACTTCCAAATTTGGATTCCACATTTTCTTTAGCCTTTCAAATGCATGCTCTACTATGATGTGTTGGTGACAATTTAAAATTGAATTCACTCTAACTAGTTGTTAGACATCCATTGAAAAGTGTAATTAACCATGCCAACAATGGATATCTACCATCACCAATAATGTACTCACATTTAATAAGCTAATTGATACTAGATGGCCACTTAATCTATGTCTACCTTGATGAAACATACATTGGGCGTGGGTTGGAGGCAAATCAGTATAGGTCAAACTTTTCTTTTTCACAACTTAATTAATCACAACAATATGACTTCAAAACTTAATCATCCATATCAATAACATACATGCAAGATCTAACAATTAAGAACATAGGAAGAACACAAAATTTTATGTGGAAATCCTTATGGGAGAAAACCACGAAAAAATATTGCTTGTATGAAATTTTTTACAAATTTCGTAGGTTCCAACCCATTGGAGACACCAATCCCCACCATTGAGCACCAACCCATCAAGAGACACCAATCTTTTTTAACAAGAGGCACCAACCTCCCGATCTCAATTAGGAGGCTCCAACCTCAAAATGAATAATGTGGTAATTTTATTTGCAACTTCCTCTTAGATATGCCCTAAACTTCCTTTACAAATTTGCTCACGACTTCATTAAAATTTGCTTTAACAATTGCTCACAAATCTGCAATACATCTACTCATAAATCTGCAATATAGTCTTCAATATTTTTGCTCATAGAATCACCATGATCTTGCTTTTTTATTTCTCTTCTCACAAAATTGATGCTAAAAATCTCTTGTAAATGTGCTCACATATTTCTTGTAAATCTGCTCAAAGATATTTTTATTTTTGCCTTTCGTATGAGAGTAATATTCAAAATTGGTTACCTTTACTTCTCTCTCAAACCTCTATTTATATTTTCCCAAACAATTCCACCCAAGGGGGGTTGGCCAAAACAACATTAAATGAATTTTGTTTTATTTAAAACTCCTTTCAAATGTGGGTGCCAAAACAAGGAGGGGTTGGCCCCTTTGGAAATTAATTTATGTGCAATTAAATACCCACTAATAGGCCACCTCTATGGGGGGTCATCCCAAAATTTTCTAATTTTATTTTGCATTTTTAAACTCTCCAAAGGGTGCTAGACATGGGTAAACCCATGTAGAAAATAAACCATCATTTTTGCAAATTAATTTTCTCCTCTTTGCCCAATGATATCTCGATAATAGTGCCATAAATTTGGCACAATCTAACCTCTATTAATTTAGCCACTGGCTTTCCTTTTGACATCAAGGAAAATAAATAAGAGAAAATTTACAGAGAATTGCCTAGAAACCCTTAAATCTGTTGGCAAATTTTGATCTTAGAAAAGCATCCAAGATCTGTAGTGCCTTCAGTAACTTTAATTTCAATTAGATTGCCTCAAAAACATGTACAACTATGTCATAAAGCAGAATCAAATAGTTCATTTCCCATATTAATCCTTCTGAGGGAAGCACATGTAAAATGAGTTTCAACAACTTGCATAAACAGATTCAACAAACAAAACCAATACACATGAAAGATGGAACAAGAGATTAGAACACAAATTTATGTGGGGAAAACCCTTTCAAGTAAGAAACCCCACACTCCAAAAGCCCAGTTCACCATTGTATTATTCATGCAACAAAACAGTTACAAATACAACTCAAGCACTAAGCCTTTACAAAGATTACATCATCTTTCATTCTGGAGACAAATTGGCAGCAACCTTGTTCTATTTCCCTCTCCTTTTTTTCATTTCCTTGATCAACCTCTCAGTCCATTACAACCTTCACACTGTTACAATACTTCTCACACAGTATACAATGCAAATTAACAACGAAAGATCAATCAAGACTTCTACTAGGAGAGATTTCGGCAACATAACCTTGCTTAGATCTTCCTCTCTCTATTCTTATTGTAGAACGTTCAATGTTTATACCATTCATTCTCAATTGATAGGAAACAGTTCAACTTCCTCTGTAGATCAATTTGTTTTCCTTCTGTTGGACCAACCGTCAACCGATCTTGGACATCGAACAAACTTCTCCAACTCATTCGCGATCCTCCAATGAACATCAAACACATCGACGGTCAACCAAGTCAACGCCCTCCGTCCAGCCAAGACACAACACCCTCGTGGTGTGGCAGTGACTACATTGCACCACCGCAGGCTCCTCCAAGTCCTGTCGTGGTGTGGCGGTGACTACACCACACCATTGGAGGAGGTCTTCAACATAGATGCGGGGTGGGGGTAACCCCGCACTACCACTAGCAGTTTCCAACACAACCATGGGTCAGTGGTAACACTGTACTACAACTCAAAGGCTTCTGTGGGATGGCGGTATACACTGCAGTACCACACCTCTGCTAGAAGGCTTCTGCGGTATGGCGGTATCACCGCGCTACTGCTAGTTAGTCACAAGGCTCTTGCCGTATGGCGGTACACTACACCACCGCACCTCTGCTAGAAGGCTCCCGCGATATGGTGGTATCACGACGCTACCACACCTCTCTCACAATCATCTAGTGGTACAACGGTACAAGCATGAACTTAACACTTATGAATTCAACCAGACTTCTCAGCGATCACACCAACATTGCTCTCTCAGAGGTTTAGACCAATGAGATTGAGGCACACAATTCCAACAATCTCCCACTTGACGAAGATCACGTTGGCACCTCCAGAGCACTTAGGAACTACGAAGATTACACTGTCACCAATAGTTCAGACCCTAGTCTGTCCAAGTCTTTGTTCAATAGCATCCAGGACACCCAATCAACAAGTTTCCATAGATAACAGTCTACTAGACAATTTGCAACAAAATCAAGTATCCAACTACAACTAACTGTCCAACATTGCAACCAATCACAGTCTTCCATGAAACCACATAGATCTCAAACATGCTCTCATGCTCCATCAAGACTTCTACAACAACATCTAAGATGTCCTCCGTTCATGCAACAATCCCTGTCATCCTCCAACATGCCACCTATGGAAGAAGGGTACAAGCCAAGGTGAAAATGCACCAGTCCAATGAACACAAGCAAAGGATCCCAGTGATATAAACAACAAGAAACTGCCAGCACTCTGAAAAACAAGATAAAAACATCAGCTAGAACAACAATCAAACTGATTGCTTCTATCCAACTGATAAACCCACGTGACTGAAAATAGCACCCACAACAAGTGCTAGATCATCCAATCACCGATACCTTAAAGGTATCGAACATTAGTAAACTTATGCCACTAGCATAACCAACCCATGTACTTATGGAAGCTCCACATGTATACAAGTCGATAAAGAACAAACACTTTTAGGAACTCACAGTGCATGAGAAATGCCAAGACTACAGTATTGAAAGCATAACAAGTCTACCAATGATAGCACATAGAAAGTGTAACCATGTAGTACCAAGGAAACATCCACAATGATATGTATAACTTGCAAATTAATAACTTGCAAGAACAATTCTCACCACCAATCTTCACAACTCTCCCAAGTTCTTCACACCCAACACAAAAAAGAGATAAAGGACCTTCAAGTTATCACCCAAGACCTTGAGTGAAAAACGCCAACTCCAACCAAATCTCAAACCTATGCGATATGAAAACAAACCTTCAAGGAGATAACTAAGACCAAAGAGAGAAACACTAAAACATCATGTACCTGTAGAACATACTCCTACGTACACCTCTAAAAGCCAACTGTGACAAGTATGATCTTCAAAAACTTCCCAAAGAGAATAGCATAGCAACACCCAACCGTTCAATCTCCAAGATCAAACACAACATATGGATGTAAGCCTCTCAAAGAAGATCAAACCACTCCATTTCCCATCTCAGGAAAACAAACCCATAAAGCATCTCCTAACTATTTTTATCAATAGAAGATATCATAAACAAGGAGGTAACCATGTTGTCCATCTTCCACTATGAATCGTCCGGAACCATTAAACATTAGTTCAAGACCCATATCATGAAAGAAACCATAAAACACGTCTGAAAGATACAAAGGGAAAATACCTCTCAAATTAGACTTCATTGTCGAGCAAACCAAGAGTGGGAAAAGAAAATGCTCCTCCAAGATATACAAGCCACCATGACTCGTCCAAGAGCAATCTCCTCATTGATCTATGTTGAACTTGCGTTCAACCAAGGTGTAGGCTACTTGGACTTTATGCTAAAATCAACACCTTTCTCATCTCAAGAGAATTACAACTTCACCTTATTCTCCATGTATCCATGAGCACCTGCAAACAATCATCCCATGCTAAACTCCAAACTGCATTACTACACTAACATGAAGTTCTCAAGCATATGACCAATGTACTCAAAACACAGAGAAACTCTAGACCATTGTCAAAGCTCCAAACATCTGAAATAGGAACTTATCATGACACCATGATCTACACATCCCCCTTAGGAGATACCGCACTCCAAGTGACTTTACCATGGTCTCAAGAGCAATGCCTCATGCCAAAAACTCTAATGCGCAATCAAGAGTATAACATGACATCAAGCAAACAAACTCCAAACCAACACCACTTGTCAAGCACCACCAACACCTTAGCCAAAGACTCCAAACGTCCTCCATGGTTCCAATATGTTGCACATCCTCAAACAGTGTCCCTGCAAAATGTGAAAGAACCCTTCTGCAGCAATAGGATCAAAGAGTTCCTCCTAGAAACATCTGCATCACTAAAGAAGATTATTCACCACATAGTGATGAATTTCCAGTCATTGCTAAAGCTCCCACTAAACAGTAATACCGAGCTTTTCAAGCATCATGACCATCAATCTCCAAAACATAAAAGAACTTCCAAGTCCACAAACACATAGTTGTACTGCTAATTATCCCAAGTGAAACCAAGATCTCATAAGTAAGGAGATTCACCATGCTAGAGGACTCCATAATCGAATATCCAGGAAGTCACTTATCATCCATCCTCTTACCTCAAAATAGTCACACCAATGGACAAGTGACCACAAACTAGGCCAACTATCAAGTCTGCATGAACACTTAATCAAATAGTGTGGATATAGACAACCCACATCTGAGTTCTCTTAACAATCAAGTAGGTAAAGACAACCCACATCATTGCACAACTCGGATATCCAATTAATGAAACATGAAGACTCACTACCACATCAATGTCTTGCACAATATGAGGTCTCACAAGAGAATAAACATGTAGACACCCTGACTCAAAACACTAGATCAAGTACATATCCGATTTTTCAAACATGTCCACACCAAGCACCATAGTCTAGGAATCCAACAAGCAACACTTACATGCAAAACTACAACTATCTCATCTAGCAACACCCCAAATAGCAAGGGTCTAGAAAATAGTTTTACTAGCAGCTCCACAAAACCACAAGTTTTTCTTGACGGTGCAAAACCTGCAAAACCACCGTGTTTATAAAACACCCATTCACATCCATATCCACTGCACATCTCGATGACTCAAGAGTCTACACACAACCATTATGGTTAACCAAAACAATGGACTAACATGAATATGCATCACCATAATTTTTTTAGGAAAATCCATAAAAAACCTTCAAAACCAAAGAACATGAATTTGAACCATGGAAGCTCAAGGTATCCATAAAAGGAACAAGTACAGGAACTCCAGGCCCATTCTAGACCAATTCCAAAACCACAAGCATGCACATGCATTCGAGAGAGCTAGGCTATTCAAAAGTTTTCAAATCATCTAATGATCAACTCCATAGCCTTTATGTATTCGAGGTTAAGAAACAATGCCTTCCAACACCAGGAAATGTCACCCAACATAAGCACTCTCTTCCATGGCTAAGAAACAACCCACGCCTTTCCATATTACCAGGGAGCGTCTCACATAGACACCCAATATGAAAGCTTTACTGCTACACAGCCATGGAGCAAATAAAACCACCTCATACATCGAGGTTCTACCACTGCCAACTAGGAGACACAGACCACAACAATTCAACATAACCAACTCCATTGTCTCCATCTTCACCATCCTTTAAGCTGCATGTTGTCTCTGAATACCACAAGACTTCCACTCATCAAAGGATCAATACATCAGCTGATTCCTCCAGATTTCCTCAAGCTTGACAGACTAAGAAATCTTCACATGAGAAATATCTAGAACCAACAACCAAAATAAGGCTTTGATAGCACTTGTTGGGAAATTTTGATCATCTCAGAAAAGCATCCAAGATTTGTAGTGCCTTCGGTAACTTTAATTTCAATTAGATTGCCTCAAAAACACTTACAACTATGTCACAAAGTGAAATCAAACACAATTCATTTCCCACATTAATCCTTCTGAGGGAAGCACATGTAAAATGAGTTTCAACAACTTGCATAAACAGATTCAACAAACAAAACCAATAAACATGAAAGATGGAACAAGAGATTAGAACACATAGATTTACGTGGGGAAAACCCTTTCAAGTAAAAAACCCCACACTCCAAAAGCCCAGATCACCATTGTATTATTCATGCAACAAAACAGTTACAAATACAACTCAAGCACTAAGCCTTTACAGAGATTACATCATGTTTCATTCTGGAGACAAACTGGCAGCAACCTTGTCCTATTTCCCTCTCCTTTTTTTCATTTCCTTGATCAACCTCTCAGTCCATTACAACCTTCACATTGTTACAATACTTCTCACATAGTATACAATGCAGATTAACAATGGAAGATCAATCAAGACATTATATCAGGAGAGATTTCGGCAACATAACCTTGCTTAGATCTTCCTCTCTCTATTCTTATTGTAGAACGTTCAATGTTTATACCATTCATTCTCAACTGACAGGAAACAGCTCAACTTCCTATGTAGATCAATTTGTTTTCCTTCTGTTGGACCAACCGTCAACCGATCTTGGACATCGAACAAACTTCTCCAACTCATTCGCGATCCTCCAATAAACATCAAACACATCGGTGATCAACCAAGTCAGCGCCCTCCGTCCAGCCAAATAAATCCAAACACCCATTGCTCTGCCGCAGCCAAGACACAACACCCTCGTGGTGTGGCAGTGACTACACTGCACCACCGCAAGCTCCTCCAAGTCCTATCGTGGTGTGGCAGTGACTACACCGCACCACTGGAGGAGGTCTTCAACACAGATGCGGGGTGGCGGTAACCCTGCATTATTGCTAGCAGTTTCCAACACAACCACGAGTCAACAATAACGCCGTACTACAGCTCAAAGGCTTCCGTAGGATGGCAGTTTACATCACACTACCGCACCTCCGCTAGAAGGCTCCCGTGGTATGGTGGTATCACCGTGCTACCACCAATCAGTCACAAGGCTCTCATGGTATGGCGGTACACCACACTATCATACCTTTGCTAGAAGGCTCTCGTGGTATGGCGGTATCACCGCACTACCACACCTCTCACAATCATCCAATGGTATAGCGGTACAAGAATGAACTTAACACTTATGAATTCGGCTAGACTTCTTAGCGGTCACCAACATTGCTCTCTCAGAGGTTTAGACCAGTGAGATTGAGGCACACAACTTCAACAAAATCAAGGGTTTTGAGAGTTTAGGCTGCATTTAGCAACCATTGCACCGATGTATGCTTAGAAAATCGGTGGAATGGGGTAATGTAGGGTAATTTAAATGTTGTTTGTATTGGAAAATGCAGGGGAAGGCAAGAATACAAAGGTTGTGTTGCTACTATAGGTGATTTTTATTGGTTTCCATGCAAGAAATGATGCCTACAGGTTAGGGTTTGGTGAAATAATAGTGGTAAAGGTTGGGAGACAATTCTTTTAGCTTGTGCAGACCTATCTTAAGATGTCTGAAGTAGTGATAAGGTGTTTTGAGGTTTGGAAAGCAAAGAACGATTAAACCCTTGTTTTATTGAGTAAAAAATGGCCTATAGTGAGGGTTCTACCTTTTAGTGCATTAAAGAGTCTTTTAGTGTTCAAATGTTGTTGAATCTACAGTTTTAGAGCTTGATGAAGGACTGTTAGTGGAAATTAAGGGTTGAGAAGTTGTTTAGCGGAGACATGCTTTGTAATTTAGGCCTAATTGAGTCTAAAATTTGCAAGACGATCATTTTTTGTTGTTATTCTTTTCAAAGCAACAACACCTAATTGTGAAGTATGTTTAATAAGGCCAAAATGGGTTCTTGGAAATGTAATTAGTTTGTGAAGATTCAATAAGGTTTAGGAGATATACCTAATATCATCAATATGGACTACTACAAGCCAATTTGGTCTTCTAGTGCAAACAATGGAGAAATTGATGAAATAGTGTTGTAAATGAGTGTTTTTGGTTTGAACTTGTCAAAATAATTGATTTTGAAGGTGTATTAGGGTCTGGTAAGAGTTTAGAACCCTAATTTGATGATTTGATGTCTTTTAGCCATGAGGAATCAAGTTGCAAATAAGTGAAATTTTGGGTGAATGTTCAATGATCTTCTCAAGTTTGTGTTTTGGGTCTTTAAAACCCTTGAAGTTAGTAGATGCTCTGCATCGATTGGTATCAGTGCTGGTTGATCTGGTGGTTTGTTGAGTATGTTGGTTGCAGGTGCTTGATCCATTTTAAAGCTGCAAGAGAGAAAGAGTTGTAGGTGTGTTTGTTACAAAAAAGGATGAGGTATGTGTTCACTGTCCTCCAACAAGGATTAAGCTGGGGAGAAGGTGCACAGAGAGTGACACCACTGAGAGAAAGAGTGGTAGGTGCATCTTCAAGGATCTATTGTTGGGTAAGATGGATGGTATGCTAAGATTGTGTGGTGAAGCAGTGAGGGAGATGGATATCTGTTTGAAAGCACTTGAAGAGTTTGCAGCCATTTCAAAGTTGAAATCCAGTTTGAAGAATGATTCAATGATTGGAAAAGATGAAAAGATGATGACAAGCAGGTTAAGAGAAGGTCAAGGATGAATTGATTGGAGAGAGGAAAGAATACTTAAAGAAGCATGGTGAAAGCATAGTAAGGATAGTGTTGTGTCCTTTGACTGAAAAAAGATGAGGGTAGTTAAATATTGTCAAGGCAGTGGTTTGAAGATATGAGAATACAGAGAGAAAGAGAAGGAAAAAGACAAAGACAAGTGAAGACAAAAATGAAGGCAGGAGATGAAGAGATTGAAGATGTTTGGAAAAGGCAAGTAACTGATTTCAAGAGGAAGCAGTCCAAGACATAATTGGTAAAGGTATGTAGGTGGAAAGAAAGTAAGTTTGATGCAAATCAGTCCTCAAAGGGACTTGAGGTTTTTTCCAGGTTAGTTGTTTGGTGCAGGAGCACCTTGTGCATTGTATGCCTCCAGTAGGCAATATTGTAAAATTTGAATTTTCATCATGAAATGGTCATGTGTGGACCTATTCAAATGTATTCAAGTCACCATTAGGTTTCTAGGAGGTTAAATTACAAAAGTTGTCTTTTTGTTGCAAAAATTGCAAAATTGCAAGAAGTTGTAAAATCAGGAAGTTGAAGAGTCATCTTTGCAAAACAAGTAAGTAGGTTGGTTGTAATTGATGGGGAAATCAAGGAGATTCATGTAAACATCTTTTAAAGGCCTTGTAAAGGAAAACCAAGCATTGGAGATTGTATGGTGTTAGCTAATATTTGGAAGTGATTTGAAAGTTTTCCATCAAGTTTAGAGTAAATAAGAGCAAATTTACAGAGAACTGTCTAGAAACCCTTAAATCGAGGGTTTTGAGAGTCTAGGTTGCATTTAGCAACCATTCCACCGATGTAGGCTTAGAAAATCGGTGGAATGGGGTAATGTAGGGTATTTTAAATGTTGTTTGTATTGGAAAGTGTAGGGGAAGGCAATAATACAAAGGTTGTGTTGCTGCTATAGGTGATTTTTATTGGTTTCCATGCAAGAAATGATGCCTACAGGTTAAGGTTTGGTGAAATAACAGTGGTAAAGGTTGGGAGATAGTTCTTTTAGCTTGTGCAGACCTATCTTGAGATGTCTGAAGCAGCGATAAGGTGTTTTAAGGGTTGGAAAGCAAAGAACCATTAAACCCTTGTTTTATTGAGTCAAAAATGGCCTAGACTGAGGGTTCTAGCTTTTAGTGCATTAATGAGTCTTTCAGTCTTCAAATGTTGTTGAATATGCAGTTTTAGAGCTTGATGAAGGATTGTCAGTGGGAATTAAGGGTTGAGAAGTTTTTTAGTGGAGACATGCTTTGTTATTTAGGCCTAATTGAGTCTAAAATCTGTAAGACAATCATTTTTTTTGTTATTCTTTTCAAAGAAAAAGTACCTGATTGTGAAGTATGTTTAATAAGGCCAAAATGGGTTCTTGGAAATGTAATTAGTTTGTGAAGATTCAATCAGGTTTAGGAGATATGCTCAATTTCATCAATATGGACTACTACAAGCCAATTTGGTCTTCTAGTGCAAACAATGGAGAAACTGATGAAATAATGTCGTAAGTGAGTGTTTTTGGTTTGAACCTATCAAAATCATTGATGTTGAATGTGTAATAGGGTCTGGTAAGAGTTTAGAACCCTAATTTGATGATTTGATGTCTTTTAGCCATGAGGAATCAAGTTGCAAAGAAGTGAAATTTTGGGTGAATGTTCAATGATCTTCTCAAGTTTGTGTTTTTGATCTTTAGAACCCTTGAAGTTAGTAGATGCTCTGCATCAACTACTCACCTTGAATCCTTCCTTCTCACTAAGAAATAAATAAATTAGCTCTGATAATGTCACTTTTCAGCTTAGAAGTGATTGCATGAACCAATATATCCATGTCATCTAATTCTATGTTTGACAATTGTTTTGTTTTAGATAAATATATTCTATGTTGCTTAAATTTGTTTTGAATATTGTTTGAATTTTGTAATGTCCCCATTTTGGCCCTACGCTCTTCATTTGGATTTAGCCTATTTCTAGAAATCCGTAGGCTAAGTTGAGGTAGAAAATTAGGGTTTCCTCTTTCAGATTCTGCTCAGTTGGCGTTCTGAGGTTGTTGTGCAGACTTACTATTTATAGTAGTTCACTATTTTTTAGCAAGTCTATCTTTTGGAAAAATCTATCTAGCAGCAGTTCAATCCTTTGCAGTTCAATGTTCAGTTTGGCTTTCTGTTGTTTTGATGTGAACTTACTATTTATAGCAGTTGGCTATTTTTAGTAAGTCTAATTTTCGCAGTAGCATCATCAACAATTCAACTCAAGTAATCTTGCTATCCTTTAGTTTCAGTTTGGCTTTAGTTATCTCCATGGATTAAGTTTTATACTTAGTCATTTGTATGTTTCTCAATTGTACCCCCACGCCTAGGAATGATCACTTCATGTTGTTTTTAAAAGGGGGGTCATTAAGGGGTCAATGGTGCATTTAATGAATTATTAAATGCTTTATTGTTGCAAAGTGAAGTTGGACGCCTAAAAGAGGTTGGTTAATATTTTATTATTTCAAAAAGTGAAATGATTTAAGTGGCGTCCCTTTTGGAAGTTGAAATGATTCAACTTCTTGGAATTTGAAGAGTCTTGTTGCTTCATTTGCCAATTGAAAGTTATATATTGCTGCTGTTTGAAGAGCATGTTATCTTTGAAAATATTTTAAAGTTATGCTGCTGGTTTGAAATCCAGAATCCAGCTAAGGGAAAGCTTAGCAATTCCACTCCATTCTTCGGGCCTGCAACTACGGTTCCCTAGATGGTGGATTGAGAGTGTGCTTCATCCAGAAGTACATATTGAGCTACAAGTTGGAGAATTTGGCGAATGTTTCAGTTTGTTCTTTGTTGGTTTATACATGGCTGTAGAAGAAATTCATTCATAAGTCATTGTGAGTTTTGAAATTCATTTTGGGTATTGGTTCCCTTGATTCTCTTGGCATAGGCGCTTCATTATGAGAATTTACAGATTTTTTATTTCAAGATATGATTTTTTAAGAAGGGTTGACCCTCTTCAAGGGTCGTACTATGTACTTGCAGCCTTTGGACTCGTGCTGGGCTTTGGGAGGTAATTTGCATATGATTTTCAATAGTTTCTTGGTCGCCTAGCTCTGGAAATGCTATGTTTGCAATTTCTTTTGAATTTGTGAAGTTGGGTAGGAAGAAACAAACAAATTTTGGTGATTGTGAAGTTGCTGGTTTAACTTCAGTTTGCTTGGAAATGCATGTTGGGCAGATTTCAGTATGGTGTATGTCTTGCTAATGCTCTTACATGATCGCCTTGCATATGAAAAGGTTTACTTTCAGTTTGGTTTGGAAGGTTGTTGCTTATATGAAGTTTTGGGCATTCTTGAGGAATCTTAACTTGCTGGTCTGGTTATTTTCATGTTGCTGGGTTTTATATCAGACTTGTGTATTTTTGTCATATGCTCTAATTCCTTGGTGTCCAATTCATAATTGTAATAGGAATTAGTGTGGATACATTGATAAGTGATAGAGGAAAGTTTTTATTGGGAAATCATTATAATGAACATTGTAATTTGCGGAACATTTGCATTGTAAGGCTGAGAATAGTAGTACTATTTCAATCATTTATACTTCTGCATTTACTTGTGTTATAAATTCAAACATTGTAACCCCTGGATGGTTTACTGCAAGTGTGGAGAAAATTCATATTTAATCTCTCATTAATTCACCCATTGTTTAAATGGCGAATCCCCATTGTTGAGTGGATGCCCGCTAAGCAGATGAATTGTATTTCATTGTAATTCTTTCCCCCCACTGAACAAGTGTAAGCGTGGATTGCTCATGGTCGGATCACTGCCTACATTTCATTTCCAGCTTTGTATTTCAAGTTCAGATTATTGCTAATGATCCCGTCACCATAAGCTATCACCTCGCCTTCAATAGGATCTTGGTGAACTTTCTTAGTGAAGGTTACTTTCAAGTTGGATATCTTTTGGGATCTGTTGTGACCTTTTCACACATCGCCCCATTGAAAATGGGGACCCCTAATTTTTGCTCCATTCCGGTCTTTTGGCTTTGGTTTCTCGCTCTCTCTCTGTCTCTTTTCTGATGTTTGTCTTTTAGGGATTTCTCTGCCTTTGAGCCTAAGCATAAAATTTGGCCAAGTCTGAAAATTAGGGTTTTGAGTTTCCTTGCCAATTTGGGGTCAAACGAAGTGAATAAATTGAAAATTGAGCTTAACATTGTTGTCAGCATGTTTCC
>VDFB02161411.1:0-15897 GCA_007258455.2 Sequoia sempervirens | reverse complement strand
TTTAGTCAACCAAACTTTGACTGCCAATATCATGAGCATATGATGTCAGATTTCGACGAAATGAACATTGCTGGAATCATCTCGACGAGCCCTTCAATTTGATGCCACTTCCATCAATTTCTAAGATGATCATTTTTTTGCCTTTTGTTGGCCCCTGGTACCCTGTTTGACTGGACCTTTGACCAAGCATAACTTCCACCTACGATCTCCTTTTGACGTGATTCAAGTTGCGTCAGGATCGTGTCATCGTGCTCTTCGATCTAAGACTACTTTTGGCTGATTCTGAGTCTATTAATTTTTGAGGTCTTCTAGATCCACCTAGATCATTCCTCCCCATTGAGAAGCTTTTGGACCTCCAAAAGGTCTATTTTTACATGCATTTTAAGTGAGGGCATCTTTGTCTCACTTGCCCAGTATCAGCTGTCCTTCTTTCTTGGAACCTGTGCATTTGAATCATCACAACAACAATCAAAACTGTACTAACATTGTTAAGCACATTAGCAATATACACATCCACATTCAGCGTTGCTACTATCAACCAAACACTGCTAGAGAATAGAAGGCTGAACAACAAAACCAAATTTGTAGACGAGAAAAATAATGTACCAACATCATGTTTATCTTTCATAACTGGAACAACCTTAGAATCAGATATGCTTTTATTCTTTGACACTTCTTGTGGTATAGACATAAGTGCCAAATTATCACTTGCATTAACTACCCTTTTCAATTGCCCCATTGTCACAAAAGATTTATCAGTCTTAATTGAATGAGAATGCACAATGTATTCAATTCCTTCCTTAAACAAGTGATACTGATTATGTTCCCTGTAGAAGATTGCTTTCCTATCATATAAATACGGGCTACCCAACACAATGCCACAGATATCAAGTGGAACCACATCAAATTCAACCTCATCTATAAATTTAGATGTTATTGCAAATTTCAAACTGCATTGCTTAGTTACTCGCAATCTGTTATCATTGCACACCCAACCTAACGGATAAGGTTTCTTATGCGGCTTGGTTTCCAATCCCAACTGTTTAACAACTTCCTCTGAAATTAGATTAACTTGAGACCCACTATCAATCAATGCATTAATCTTAGTGTTCTTAGAAATCACCCTTATATGAAACAATTCACATCTTTTGTTATCTTCAGGAACAACACAACTCTTAGAAACGTTAGTGGCATAATCATTACCAGCAAAAGTTTTACCTTTCAAACCTACAACTGAAATTTTTGTTTCATCATCAGAATCTGATCCAAGATCCTGAACAATAGTTGTAGTCTTTTGTTTACCTTTACGATCCTTAAACCACTTAGGCCTTGATTCCGGATGCAATTTCCAACACTTCGCATCTTTGTGTCCTTTCTTCTGACAATGCGAACAAGTAGGTTTTTCACCTTCCTCTTTCTTCATAGTAGCTACTTTCCTCTCCTTACCCTTCTTATTGCCTTCAGTTGGAGGAACAAATTCCGTTTTTGAACTGAAACTTATGTTCCTTCCACCTGCTTCAATATGGGTTGCTTGTACACACACTTCATCAAAATTAGTTGGATTAAACATAAGAATTGTATGTTTCAAATGCGAATGCAATCCACCTATATACTTTAATAAAGTTTCTTGCGTATAAAGAGGAATACCAAGAGTAAGTGCTTTCTTCCTAAACACCTGTGTATACTCTTGAACTGTTTGTCCTTTACCCTGTCTTATGTTTTTCCAATCCATAACAGCTTGTTGCATATAACCCAAAGGATAAAACTGTTTCTTTAAAGCAGAAGTAAACTCATACCAAGATGAAATGATTTTACCGTGTGTAGCAAGATCATCTTGAATCTTACTCTCCCACCAAACCAATGTAGTGCCTCCCATTCGAAGAGTGGCTAGCTGGATTTTAGAAGATTCATCCAAGATCTGTTGAACCCTGCAATACACTTCGATCTGCTTAAGCCAGTTATCCAATTTCTCTGCATCCAATTCACCATTATACATAGGCAACTCAAATTTGACATCTAATTTTAATAAAGGAGAATTAGTTGATTTTTGTGCAACTTTCCCGTGTGAAGAATGTTTTGGACTTTCAGAAGATGAAGAGGATGAAGAAGAAGATGGGGAAGAAGGTTCAGGAGGGTCACTACCACCTCCTACTCCTTTACCTTTCTCCTCTTTCGAAGTAGATTCATTTTCCTCCTTTCTGTTCTTGCGTTCCTTTTTCCTCTGACGCTCTTGCCTTTCCTGGAAAAGAACTTCCACCATAGCTTTCATTTCAAGAAAAGCTATCTGGAAAACTTTCTCATCAAGCTCTATAGAACTTTGTTCAGCTGCCATCTCTGATCATGGAAAAGTCCTTCGTTTCCCAATCTCTGGGTTGATCTCTGTAAGTGAACCTTCACCTTGCTTCAGTTTCAACCTGGTTAACATTCACCACTTGCAATTATCCTACAAAACGGGCTCTGATACCAACTTGATATGTAAACTAGGATGTTAAAGTTATTTGAAAACTTAATCCAAATACAGATTTATTCCCTGATCGCAGCAGTAATGCGTGATTATATCTAAAAACGTTGAAATTATTACAAATAGAGTTCACTTTAATCCAGATTCAAGAAAACATAAGCTAAGAAATCAAAATGCTGAAAGAATAATGAGACAAAAAGTATAGAGAGAGATCACTTGATAACGGAGTTCGCTCAGGATGAGCTACGTTTTCGGGTCCGCTTCTCAATTGTAGGACCGCTTTATTGATATTGCCAAGCCAATAGCTTTCTTACAATATCGAGCCTCCAATCCAACATAGACTCTTCACAATCTCATTCACAATTACAATTTTTGGTGTAGAAAACACCTTACAATAATTCACTCTCTAAGATTCTCTCAAACTCCTAAAAATTTGAATTCTAACACTTCAATTCTCTCTATCCAAAAAAACATGTCCACTCCTACCCTCACACCCTCCTTTTATACAAAATAATAAGCCTAAATAGGCTTAACCAAAATAACCTCCCCTTAACAAAATCCATAATTTGTGTTTTCAAGTCCTTTGTCTTTAATATTTTCGGGCTATTAGTATGTTAGGGGTTTTTGTTATTTTTGTTTAATAAATACCAATTTTTAGGTTGGTTTGGTAAAAGCTCGGCCAACCAAACCTTAACAAAACAAACTCCATGCTAATGAATATAATGAACATAGTCAATGGCTTAGCTTGCGATCTTAACTTTCATCAGCCTCGCCTGGGCCGTGGGTTCAACTCCCCACGCCATCCATTCTTAACATATTTCAAATTTTAAAACAAACATAAACAATAAGCCCATTCTAAGCTAACCGCCGCGCTTGGTATAACGGTAACTGTAATACTATTTTGGAGGAGGTTGCATCCAACCCTCTAACAAACATTTTGTTAGGAACCAACAAACAAATTTGAACCCGCTTGAGAGAGAGATGTGTCAGCTTCTAAAGCAAAGGCTTAATGCGGTGAAGAGAGAGATCATTCGGCTGATTAGGGGTGATGTGTCCTGAAAATGCCATCGACGGTCCACTGACCAGATGCCACTTGATGGTGACTCTAAGCACACGAAGACGCCGACATCACCAACGATCAACATGTCAATGGCTATGTCACCGCTCTAGTCAACATACACGCCACTGCATAAATCCTATACATAATGACACATGTCGGCCTCCCAATTTGTCCACTTCAGATTTGTATAGATTACCACATCAGCCTATGTACGGATGTCGACATCACCAATGTACCTTCAAGTCAACAAGAACTTTGACCTAATTGCAAGGAAATGATCTCCCGCCAGATGAGCTCGCTGACAAAACGTCATTTTAATGTTCCACGAAAGCACTTCGATTTTGATGTCATTTCATGAATTTTGAGATGATCATTTTTTTCACTTCCTATCGGCCCCTGGTACCCTATTTGACCGAACCTTTGACCAAGCATAACTTCCACCTACGATCTCCTTTTGACGCGATTCAAGTTGTGTCGGGATCGTGTCATCGTGCTCTTCGAACTAAGACTACTTTTGGCTAATTATGAGACTATGAAATTTTGAGGTCTTCTGGATCCACCTAGATCAAAGATAACCGGCTGTGATCCCATGGAAATAAATCTGCACTCAACAAGACATCATTCAGTCGACAGGAGGTCACGGTGGGCGCTAAGTGTCATACCGATATCCTTTCCCATTGGAAAATCCATAGCTATTGACAAGACTCCCCTTAATTAGTGAGACATTACACTGAGCCACCCTTCTGACGGTGAGACCATGATCATTCAGCCAAACGTCATAGCAATGATGCCTCATTTTGGTGATCTCATTTCATTTTGGGGAGACCCCATCTTGTTGGCCAGAGGTTATAGTGAAGCCCCCACCTTTCAGGGAAACTTTGGAAAGTCGATAGGACCTTTCCTTGAGCTCATTCTATTTTGGTGAGACCTTGCTTGGTTGGAGAGACCTTTCAACGAGCGCAAAACACTACACCAAAGGGAGAATCCTTCAACATGACTAATAACCATCAATGAGACATCTCCCTGATGACACCTTTCTTTGCCGAGACCTCACCCCTTCAACCAAACCTTATGCCAAAGGCATCGCATTTTGCTAAGACCTCCATCTGTCGGCAAGACCTCTCCCCGATGCTAACCTTGTGCACAAGCGTCGGCGTGACTTCTTTCCAAGCGGAGAAATACATAAAAACTCATGGCGACTAATATGTCTAGGCGACTAGTGTATTTCAGATGAATAGAATGCACTGCTAGTTGGAAAGACAATAGGAGGGTCTCATCGAATTTCCTCTTTGAGAAATTTTATGCCAAATCTGATTGAGGTATGCTTCCTAACTGAATTTATTGAGAGATATCATTCTGATGTATGATTCAACCCTGCACAACAATGCCTTCATTAGTCCTCAAAGCATACAAATATCATCTTCAAACTTACCTCACATACATCTCTCACTTTATTATACATATAAAAAATAGACTCAACTCTGGTAGAGGTGGAACTGAATCTGAACCAGAAACACCCTTACCTTTAATACTGGCAGGGGCGGAGCCAAGATGAAACCAGAACCGGGACCAAAGTCAGAGTAGGAACCAAACATGGAAATAACCATCATTTCCACGTCCATCCCACATTTCGGTTTCACGTCTGCAAAAGATAACAAAACTCAGGAACAAACACAATTAGGGTCAGGGAAAAAATAATCCTAGACGAACCACAACGGGGGTTAGACCAGAACCAAATCCGACTCTGAAACTTCCCAAGTTTTAGGTTCGGATTCCATCCCAATCTCACCTCTGACAATAGATAACGAGATGTCAAAAAAGATGAAAAAGGAAAAGGGAAGGGAAGAAACACACCCCGCAACCAAACAATCAGAATAAAAAGGAAAAACAAACGAGAAACTATGGCGGAACCGGAACTGGAGCCAAGAAAGGAACAAAAACTAGAACTTGGAACAAGTTCATTTTTAGTCTCGATTCCGCGTCCGCTAGAACAAAAGGAAAAAGGGCCAAAAGAAAAAAACTGTTAAGGCACAGAACACAAAATCAAAGGAGAATGAAACAGAAAAGAGGGACCCAAAATGTCAGTCAAAAACAACCAATGGAACAAAGAAACAACAAAAGAGGGCAGAGTCAGAGTCGGGACAAGATCCAAACTTGAAACCCTAAACAAGTTCTACGTCCACATTTAGCCCTAGGCCCGGCTCCACCAAACCAAAAGACAGACTTAGGAGGAAAACAAAAGAACTCATAATACCCAACCAAAGAACCAAAGGAAACAAAACAAAACAAGGGGGGACCTATTTTAAACAAGTTTAAAATGGGGTGGTTATGCAAGGCATAACATCTTGTTAAAGATTTTTTTCCCAAAAAGTACCTGAATGGTCTTGGCGAGGTTGTTGCTCACCTATGGATTAGGTATGTTGTCAACCAATGACCTCCATTGCTTTATCATCGAGGAAGAAGCTGTTATCATTTGGTTGTTGTTTCTCAGCGATTTTTCCTATAGATTTGCGACGAGCACTAGTAGAGAGTTACTCAGCCTTACATTTCCTATTCTGCCTACAACGTAATGCACTTAGGAGGAAAACAAAAGAACTCCTAATACCCAACCAAAGAACCAAAGGAAACAAAACAAAACAAGGGGGACCTATTTTAAACAAGTTTAAAATGGGGTGGTTATGCAAGGCATAACATCTTGTTAAAGATTTTTTTCCCAAAAAGTACCTGAATGGTCTTGGCGAGGTTGTTGCTCATGCTGCCTATGGCTTAGGTATGTCATCAACCAATGACCTCCATTGCTTTATCGAGGAGGAAGCTGTTGTCATTTGGTTGTTTCTCAGCAAATTTTGCCTATAGATTTGCGACGAGCACCAGTAGAGGGTTACTCAAGCCTTACATTTCCTATTCTGTAGCTACAACATAATACCCTTCTATGATGTAGATTGGTATACTGATTTTAGGAACTTGGTATTCCCCCCACCAATGGTGGTTGTGCCGAATGATGTTGCTAATACTGCCAAAGAACCTGTGAATGAGGAAGAGGTGGATGCTATTGTTAATGTGTCAATTTCTGCCAGCCATGCCTTTGGATGAAAACCCCCCTACCTACTCAACAAATGTCTCCTTGTTTACCCAATTTCCTGCTATTGCTTAGAATACCTGCGTTATAGCTTGTATATATGCTTGGAAAAAGGCCATCATATATATAATACCTCAAATACTTGTAAATTTTTGGATTATGGCTTCCCCCCCACTTTTGTGATCAAAAGAATATATATAAATAGATATATATCTTTTTAAAGAAAATCCATGTTCTTTTCTTCATTCTTTATTTTAGCTTTATGGGCTCTCAACTTTCATTTTGTTATTTTTCCACACACTAGAATGTGTTTTGTGTAAAGAAATCTTGGTATTCCACCCTCCGTAATAATGGGTTAATTTCGCAGAAGCATAAACTAATTTTGAAAAAGACTGGCCAAAGAAACAAAAATAAAATAAAAGCACTATTCACATATATACAAAAATAGAGCTTAGTGCCTAATGGAATAGCTTAAGATGAATCCCATTGACAGCGATTCCTAAGGGTTCCTATTCCATATTTTCCAGCTCAAAAGTGTTATGTTCTTTGCACTGAATGATTTTAAAGGGGCCCTCCTATAGGCTATCAAATTTATCGTGCTAACTTGCCTTAGCAACCCTTTTATCATAATTTAGCACTAAGTCTCCGCATTCTAGACTTTGGTGGGAAGCCTTCTTGTCAAACCATCGCTTGACCACTTGTTGATGGTTTGTCATGGCTATTAGGGAATTCTCCCTTTTTTCTTGTACTTCCAGCAGTTCAACGAGTCGAACCTCCATGGCTTCATTTTGTTCAATCTCAAGAGATTTCAACAATTTGAGTGCTTGAATCTCCATGGATATAGGTAACAATGACCTCTTTCCCGTATACGAACTCATAAGGTGAAGTCTTAAGGACTTGCTTAGGAGTTATGTGGTTTGCCCAGAGTGCTACTCAAAGGTTTTTATGCCATTCCCTCTGGTGTTCCAAACCAATCCTTTTAAGGAACTGAACTAGGCTCTTGTTCATTGACTCCGCTAGACCATTTCCCTGTGGGTAATAGTTTGATGATGTCTTGAGAAATATTTCATTCTTTAATGCAAAGTGACATATCTTTGCGCTTAAGAAAGCTCTGGTATTATCCAAAATGATATTTTTTAGAGGGTCGAACCTTGTCACCAATTCCTCGAGGAAATCTACAATCTCTGTTTCTATTGCACTGTTAAGGGGAACAACCTTTGTCCACCCTGTGAATTAATCTGTGGTAGTCAAAATCCACTTGTGTCCAGCGCTAGAAACTGGGTTGATCATTCCGATGAAGTCCAGGCCCCATTGTGAAAATGGTTCATCTACCACTATGGGTTTGAGGGTTATTGCAAAATTCTTCCTTCTGTCAGTAAAGAATTGGAATTTTTTGCAACCCTTCACCAAAGAGTGGGAGTCATTAAAAAATGTAGGCCAATAATAGCCAGCACACATGATTTTAATGGTGGTGGTCTTAGTAGAGAAATATTTGCCTGCAACGCTATTGTGGAATGCGTCGAGGATCCTCTTTGCTTGCTCCGAAGTGACGCATTATAGGAGAACACCATTGAAATTCATTTTGAAAAGGACTCCCTCTATTAGTATATATCTGCAATTCTGTAGCCAATAATATCTCCTTTTTTGGGATGAGAGACCTAGCGGATACTTTCCAGTTTGCATGAACCTCATTCTATCAGTCAACCAACTACCTTCTGATTCTAATTCATTTATCAAGATGAGCTCCGGTTGCTCCTCTGTGACAGGTACCACCTCGTTTTGTGCCATGTACTCACACAATCCTCTTCCTTTAATAGTTTTAGTAGGCTTGAATTCAATGTCATATTCAAGAATCTTGGTGATCCAATTAGCTCTTTTTTCTATGATCTCCCCTTCCATGATATATTCACATATACTAGAATGTGCAACATACACAAGCACCTTATTGTAGGAAATTAGATGGTGGAACTTCTTAAGTCCCTTCACTATCGCAAAGTCCTACCTTTCGACGAAATTATAATTTGCCTCATATTCCTTTAAGTTCCTGGAATAGAACACCATTGGATGTTCTCCTTTTCCTTCATCATCCTTCTGAGTTAGGACTGTAGCGATATTGGACTTGCTACTGAATGCATACATTATAAAATCCTTGGATTGATCTGGATTAACTAGCATTGGAGTTGTGGAAATAGCTTCCTTGACCCTTTCAAAAGCTTCCTAAGATTCGGTTGTCCACTTGAATGTGTGATCTTTCTTCAGCATCGGTGTGATCGGCCTAATTATTCCTACGAAATTAAAAATAAACTTGCTGAAAAAATTTACTTTTCCCAAGAAAGACTGCACACCTTTCTTATTTAGTGGGAGGGGAAGTTCTTTGACAACCTTTACATGTTCGAGGTCAATTGAAACCCCTTCTTTAGACACAACATGCCCCAATAGCTTACCTTGCGGTACTCCAAATACACATTTCTTTGGGTTTATGGAAATTTCAAACTTTTGGAATTTTTGAAAAACTAATTCTAAGTGATCAAAATGATAATCCTTAGATTTAGAGAACATAGTAAGATCATCTAAATAGATTAGAATAAACTTATTGATTAGTTCATTGAATCCAATGTCCATTGCCTACTGAAATGTTGCCCCTGCATTAGATAAACCAAAAGGAATTTTAGCATATGCAAATGTTCCCCACTTCATGGCTAATGTAGTCTTATGTTGATCTGCTTCTTTAACTTGGATATGATTGTAGCCCGAGAAACCATCTAGTAGAGAAAACATTTCCTACCCTGCAACTGTTTGTAGGATTGACTCCATTAAAGGTAGTGGATAGTGGTCCTTTAGAGATGCTTTGTATAGGTCTCAAAAGTCCATGCACAAGCGGATATCTCCATTCTTCTTTCGGACTAGGACCAGATTCGATACCCAAGTACTATGCTTGATTGGGAAGACAATGCATGACTCAATGAGGTTAGTTAGCTCTTGCACCATTAGGGCTTCAATTTTAGGGTTGACTGGCCTCTGTTTCTATTAGACTGGTTTTGCACCTTCTATTAGCTCAATAGTGTGTTGAATGACATTAGGATCATATCCCTCTAGGTCATCATAGGAATAGGCCACTACATATTTTCTACAAAAATTGATGAGTCTTTCTTTATCATGGTGTGTGACTTTTTCCCTACTCAAAGATTCCTACCATCAGAGACCCGTAGGTCCACATAATCGCTTTTATCCGCTACGAACTTCTATTTATCATTTTGGGCATCATCATAGTCAATTTTTTTTTCAAGAGTAACCAATCCTTTCAGAAGCTTGTTGGATTTGAGCTATATAATTTGTCCTTCATAAGCTTCGACAATTTTTGGTTGAAGCTGATCAACAAATTCACCTGAGTGTTGAATGAACAAGGCAATGTGTTCATCACTTTCAAAGACCTACCAACTCTGATAATTATTGAGGATCGCTGGTCAGATTAGTACTCATATTGAATGTTCATTATGAAGAAGGTTAGAGATAGGATCAAATTGAGTACCAATCACCGCCATGTGATCTACATTGCTATTTTGTCCATGGGGAATAGTCTTGATGTTGAAAGCTTCAAAAGCATTGATCAGGTCCTAGACTCAGTTTCGATAGGATCTCATGCGGACATTCTTTGCTGTAGAAACTCCTTAGACTTGGTTAACTACTAGTTCAGAATCTTTGAACACAATTAATTGCCTAATGCCCATTCGTTCCGCAAGGCTTAAACCTTGAGCCAATCATTCATATTCAACCTCATTGTTTGAACAGGTGAAATGAAAGTGGAAAGACCTCAACAATTTTTCATTTTGTGGGGATATTAGATATATCCCTACTCCAGTACCCACTTTGCTTCTTGTTCTGTCAAAGTACAGTGTCCATAGCCCATTTGCTTGGCTACCTTCAGATTCTTTGGTGACTCTCGGAAGCACTTGGTCTTCATCATAAATTACATATGTGCCCAATCCTGTAGCATAATAATTGTCGAAAGGATCATTTAATATGTGTTCACTCAATAAAGCATCTTCTTTATCATTTTTTTCTTTGCTCACCTTCTCTTCCTCTAGCAATTCAATGCAATACATTTCTTGCTTGGTGATAGAAGTATACGCGGCTTCAAAATTGATCAAGGCTTCATCTGCTACATGTTCAAAATGTAAAGCCTTTGATTCTATCTTCATTTTTGCACTGTGTTTGGCCCTAAGTATCAGATGTGACCAATCCAAGGACAAGTATCCTCCCACCTTTGAAGTAAATTCTCGAGATAGATAGAGACCAAACATAGGAGGAAGATCTATGATCATTGTTTCCTGTAGGACCGTGATACTAGGACAAGCAAATAGAGTTAAAGGAAGTGCTTTGATGACACCTAAGGTCTCAAATTTATTCCCATCAAGCTGCATTACCCCTCTTTTCATAGGTTCGTAGCTAAGTCCCAGAGCTTCGACTATCTGTTTAGGCATAACCATGGTACTAGTGCTAGAATCAATCATAGCATTGTGCAATAACTTCTTTCCTATAATGAGAGTCAAGAAGAAGGGATGGGGTTTTGAATTATTCTTATCCTCGGCAAGGGATTCCTTTGTATTGTTTGCAAGGACTTTAGCTGGCGGTATTTGATAAACGACCTCTATTTTGGCAAACGACCCTGTTGGTGTCGGGTTGACTTCTTCTTGAAGCACCTTCTGTAATAGTGTCTTTTGTTCTGGTATGGCTAGAATGTCCCATAGAGACACATTAGTGAATGATTTCTTCAATTTCTCTACCACATTAAAAGGTGACAAACTCACAGGCTTCTACTCCTTGGTTCTTGCTATAATAATTTCCTTTCATGGTTGAAAAGGTGAAGGGATGGTTGAAGCACTGGGAATTTGATCAGAGATGCCTTTGAGTTGCATGTTGTCTGGATGCAAAACAACTGACACATTGGTGAATCTCCTCTTTGAGCATGTGTTATAATCAAACTACACTTGTGGTGTTTTGGATATGAATGCATCATTAACAAACACCGTTTCTTCTTCCTCCATCCAGGAGAAGAGCGCATGATCAAGAGCAATATCAGATTCTTGTTCTAAAGACATTCCTTGCATTTGCGTGGTAAGGACCACAGTCTCCATTTGTGGTGAGGCATACACATAACCTCCATTTTCCATTGCCATACCTTAGTTGTGTTGCTCTGCAACCTTTTGTTGTAAGTTGCCACGTAGACAGTTCCAGGGAATATGCACATCGTTTCAGGGGAAACACCATGGATTGATATCATGAATAAGATTGTTCTGCACTGTAGTTAATTCCCTACTCGAGGTTGGTGATGTGCTCGTCAATAGAGTAGGCACTAACACCATTTTTTTTATAGTTGGGGCTGGTGGATTAGCATGAGGCACACCTTGATATTGATTTTGCTGATAAGAAGACCGCCCACCTTGATAGTTTTGATATGTGGGCTTGGTTCAGAGGTGTTGATTGGTTCTGCTTAAGAGTAGTTATATCATTTTCCATGGTTCACAACATCTCCTTGAGGTCGCTCATTTCATCTTTGGAAGAACCTAAGGTAGAAGTCACATTTTGTGGGGCAGCCTCATATGTTTACATTAACTAGGCAGCTATGGGTGCACTAGTTGATGTGACCTCTTGAGCGGAGAACGATATTTCAAGAAATATCAGCATAATAGGTTGAGGCAAATTTTTGCAATCTATTAACTGATTCTCAGCTTTGATAGCGATACCATAAGCATCTGGTAGAGTAGCTCCTCCCAAAGACTTGATCATCACAAAAATATCAGAATTGGACTTTAGATAAAATATAAATGCCAACTCAGGAGTCGGGCGTATGGTAATAAGAATCCTTTGCTAATTTGTGTGAAATTAGGCATTAAATTCTGTTAGAGCCACCTAGGGGGATCGTTTTATGATAGATAGTTGATAATACAATAAAAAATGATCTATGTCGTTTGAGAACCTTTCATAGAATGGATATCCGAGCTCATCCGAGGTGCGAATTGAATTAGGCATTAGTGTTTGGTACCAATCTAGTGCCTTGCCTTTAAAAGATGTGGTGAGAAGCCTTAGGGCTACATTCTATGCTATAATACCATGTACCAGACATACGTCCACCACATCTTGCAAATGTTTTGCAGGTGTTCTTGAGTTTCTCTGGTGAACTTTGGTATAGCTTTCATGGCTGAAACGGGGATAGCGCCCTAGACAGTGGGCACTACTGGGGCTACTAGGGGACTTCTGATGTCCCATGCTACATAGTTTCTATTTGTGACTGACAACATGGTGAGAGGAAAGGGCGGTGGGAATGGAATGGTTACCAGCTGATTTGTGACCTTGGCCGTCCCTAGTGGAGGTACTAGTAAACTTGGGTTGCCTGTGGTTTAGGATCTAGTTACAGGCCAATGGCTCATACACCCTTCTAAAATTCAATTTGATTTAAGCTCAGTCCTACCAAGCATGCCAGAAAAACAAAAAATTGTTGATGCCAAAATTTGACGAGGTAACAGAGTCTTATGGGAAAATTAGTTTAAGGGGGACCTTTTGCACTAAACTGAGTAACCTTCAGATTTTTAGAGAAGCTAACTTCTTCTATAATGTGGTTTGGAAAGGGAAAAGGAAGTAGGTATAATAAAATAAAGTCTAACCTAAGGTGATGCACCAAGACTTAATGATGGGCAAGATAAATCATAGATTTAAGGGCCTAAATGGTGTTGTAGTGTTCCAAAACATTAGAGACTTAAGATTATAGCATAGACAATTCATTCATTGACATAAAATAACATTGCATACATTCCTACTACCAAGAAGAGTCCTTAGACATGATCTAGGTAAGAAAACTTGTATCCAACATATATAGAAGTTCTCAAATGAAGTGTCAAGACAATAAAAAGCACAGTTCACAGTTTGATCAAATAGCATGAAAAACAAAAAGGCCGAACAATTGGCACAGTCTGAGAGTTTTTGCAATTAAATAAAATAGTAATAAAGGCTTGGCATCTTTTATAAAACTAGTGTGTTTATTCCAGATTCTGGAACCTTTCTCATCAACAGATAAAGTATATATAGCATGAAAAACCTCCCACCACCTTAGAGAGAAGTAACAAAAAAGATCTCGCGATCCCCGACAATGATGCCTAAATCAGAATATTCCCAAGGCCGTTACAATAGGATCAATCCAGAACAAAGCATCCAGTCATGCCAGGCACAAGTGCATCTTTTGCAATGATGTCGATGGTTTTGGTTAGGCCTGATTAGACAAGTGTCACCCTCTGAAGTGAATGATGATGACGTGCAATAGCCAATAGCCTTGTTCGGTTCATGTAATCTCCTACCTTTATATGAGATCCGTTGGTTAGGCACATGGCAACATTTTTCTACCCTCATGAACCTTTCTCCCTTCACTATAGAGGATTTGTGTTAAGGCTACATGTGTCAAATGACTGAAGCCTTCACCAACAATGGAGGGAATGATCGTTAGTCGGGCGCAATAGAGATGCGTGGTAGCATTTCGCTGCCTGCGATTGCTATTTCATCCTTGCATTGAAAGATTTGTGAACGGTTGACACGTAGCAGTGTACACTGTAACTAGAAACTATGGGGCCCACTAGCACCTTTTAGGAACGAGGGCTTCATGGTAGCACTTTGCAGCCTGATGAGGCATCAAGGAAATAAGAACCAAAAGAATCCCACAACCACAATAGGTGGAAGCACATTGGAGTTTCCTAGGATTGAAAGGGAATGTCGATGCTCGAAGCTACGAAGAGTAGACACATGGAGTGGCAGATCAAAAACCTTGATAAAAGGCCAAGCAGACTTGGCGATGTATAGGGTGGCACATAGAAAATTAAATCCGAAGGGAGCTAGTTAAATATTGATTAACAAAACCTTCATCCAATTATGTCACCATGGCCATTCTCTCTATGGGGACTAGACCTCTTGGGAAATATCCACCATAACTCTACTAATGGTCATAAATTCATCCAAGGTTATGACAACTGAGTACTTCACAAAGATGATGAAATCCATTCTAATGACATACATCAATGGTAATAAAATATCCAAGTTCATCATTAATTACATCATATATTGATATGGTACTCCCCAATCCATCATTACAGATAATGGTCGTCCTTTCAAAAATCATGATTTCTATGAGCTGTGCGAGAGATTTCATATCCATCACCACTAATCCACTCTATACTACCCCTAGGGTAATGGTCAAGCTGAGGCATCTAATAAAACCATTCTTACAATCCTAAAGAAGACTATTGATGATGCTAGCTATGATTGGCATATCCAACTTAATCCAACATTATGGGCCTATCACACTAGCATTCACTCCTCCATATTCCCTCATCCTTAGATCTAAATTCATTCTTCCCGTTGAAGTCAAGTTACCATATCTAATAGCATCTATTCAACAGTTCATTGATGATGAAGAATATTGTGTATTCCATTTGCATGAGCTCAATTTACTTGATGAAAAGAGCTAAAATGCATTGGTCCACTTCCAAGCATATCAAAATCATATTCATCGTAGCTACAACAAAAGAGTCTAAGTTAGTCACTTTGACATTGGTGAATTGGTCCTAAAAGAGAATACAAAAAATCAAATAGATCGAGAGAATCCTAAATTTTTTGAGCCTGACTAGTTGGGTCCTTATATCATAACGACATCATATGGATCTGACACTTATCAAATTGCTACCCTTGAAGGTGAACTACTTCCAAATCCCATCAATAACATGCACCTTTGCAAGTACTATACCTAGCTTTCAAAGAATCCCATTAGAAACAAAAAAAATCAAAAATCAAAAAAGTCAAAAAAGAAGAAAAAATAGTCACCCTAATGAAAACTTGACAAACAAGCATCTTGGTGACACCATTTTTTTTTAAATAAAAGAAGAAAAAATAGTAGAGAGAAATATTTTTTCCAATAGTGAAAAGCACTTTGGTTGTGCTTTGGGCAAGTACTATGGTGAAAACTTGGCAAACAAGCACCATGTATAGTCATTTTTTCCTCCATCATCTAACTATCATTCTATCTGATTTTCCACTTCCATCCATGACCCTTCACACTTATCCCATTCCATAATAAGCTCTCCTTTTACCATTCATCCAGAATAAAGCTTATTCATCCTTGTCATGACTTGAGAATTGTTGATGTTTAACATCTTTTCACTTTTCATATCCATCCATAATAAATTTTTCCCATTCCCTTTCATCCATAATAATTTTTTCCTATACCTAACTATGGGAAAATTATTGAATTAAGTAAAA
>VDFB02161410.1:0-33256 GCA_007258455.2 Sequoia sempervirens | reverse complement strand
AATACAAGGAGGGGGGATGCCAACACATTATCAAAGGAGTACATAACTCCTCAGGAATGAAATTCTATATCACCCTAAAAAATAGGGAAATATCACCTAAGGAAGATAATGAAACTTTCAATTAAAAGGAGGAATTTGACACCTCTTATTTAAGAATACACAACAAAACCCAAGTAAATAAAATGCCTAATTAAGCTTAACCTATGGCTTGATAAATGTTTGGTTTCATTGACAACTCCTTAACCATATCTTACATGTATAAGATGGATTCCAACAAGACCATATTATATTAAGTACCCATTTACAAAATGATCCCCTCCCAAATAAGAGAGAGATAGCCCCCACAAGGAACAATTTTCCCATGTAGGAGAGAAATAAGAAAATATTGTAATGAGTTTTTTTTGGTAGGTCCCCCTGGAATGCATAATGTATCTCATTTTAAAAATAAATAACCCATGCCACACCCCATTTTCGGATTAGGTTAACTATGCTATTTTAACTAACTATAAGTTAAATACTTTGATATGTGTTTTAAATTATGATACTAAAACTATGAAATGTGGAATTTTATATTGTGATTGTTTTGCTTTATATGTGTTAAGGAAAAGAAAATATCAGTAAGATATTATTTAGAAAGATATAAATGGGTATTTATTATCTTTGTAATATTATTGAATGATTTATATTGTTCCATGATATTATGATTAATGAAATAACTACCTTGTTGGATGAATGAGGTGGATGCAAGGAATTGGTTTCCCCCTCTTGGACAAGTAAGGGGAGCATCATTAGAGAGAGGGAAGAAAATCTAGACGAATGACATGTGCATCATGACTTTAAAAACTCATGCACACACACACACAAAATGATGTCCTTTTGTTAATATAGTTATGATTTTTACCATGAGTCATAGGTGAAACGGTACCTTGTGTTGCAACATTGTTTTTGTTTTGGTTGTTCTTGTCTCTTTGGTCATATTTCCTTGATAAGTCATTTTTGACTTCCCATCTTCAATATTTTCTTGTTTGTATGTCCCAAGTTAGACATGATTTTAGCTCAAGAAGATTATATAATTACTCATTTATGAAAAGTGTTAATAAATTATATATGTATGTGTTCAAATATATGAATTGATATAAGTGAGAAAAATGTTTAATAGATGAATATGTATATATATCTCAGGTTGAGAGTATTTGTAAGAAGAATATATACAGTTATATAAATAAGTGCCTCTATATACACACACATATAAATAGTTAATTATTATATATATTGAGATATATATACCTACGTGGATATTGTAATGATTACTATTATTTTGTGTTTGAAATTGGGAGTTAATTGAGTGATTAAACTCCACACAGTGGAGAGTATGAAATGCATTAATGAAATTTACTTCACAAAAAGTAAAGTTGATAGAGTCTTGAAGACCCCAATGAAGAATGCAAATTGGGAGGAGTGGCATAAGTAAAGGAAGGTGAAAGTAAAAATGGGGGAGACAGAAAACCTGGACAAGTAGCAACAAAGAATTATGGAGATTTTTGGAGAAGTTGTCGAAGAAATTTGACATGTGTTGTGCATTAGAATTATGGTTTTCATTAGGATATTAAACATGTATATGAACGTATTTCCTTTGAAGAGAGTAAATGCATGGAGTATATTTTATTCAATCATAGGACCTATAATTTTTATTTAAATATTGGTAATATTAAATATTATACGAATATAGGGCATGGCCAATGCAAAACTTTGTTAAATTTTTATTGACCACCATAGGTCACTATGAATGAAGTATTATCTATTAGTGCATTTCCTTAAATAGGAATATGAAATCTTGAGAATTATATTGATACTTTGTCTATCAATAGGTCTCAATATATGAAGTTTTATTGTTAAAATATTCAACCATTATACATGTTTGAGATTATTATGATTTGATAGTATATTCAAGCACTCTACTTGTTTTATAAGACCATATATTTTTATGCTTATTCAAGAACTATAATTGTTTAGTAAGACCATATAAGGTATATGCATTTCAAGCATTGTAAATTCCAATTTTGACCAAGTGGGTCTATTCTTACAATGAACATTGTTAAGGCTATTTTGATCACTATTCTTAAACCCAAACCATGAAAAGTCTTGTCGACCATTCTACAATGGAAGATTATTATATTTTCATTTTTTTAAATGACCTATTCAGGTGTGTGCTCATTCAAGCATAAAAATGTTAGGTCAAGACCATAATAGGTTTTTCCATTCAAGCACTATAATTTTAGTTGAAGACCATAATAAGTGTGTGCTCATTTGAGCATTGTAATGTTATGTTCTGACCATTTTATGTCTATACCCATTTGAGCATTGTAATGATAATTTAAGATTAGATATTGCATATGCTCTTTCAAGAACTATAAAGGTTATGTTAGAACACATAAGTATAAGATTAATGAACCTTGATAATGGTATTATGGTCATTAACCTTATACTCGATCCATGATAAGTCTTGTTATTATGAATAATGTTGTTTGGGTTCTTCAAAATAGTGTATACTGTAAATATTCATATTAAAATTGACCCATTTTGAAAGGTCCATTGTTATAATTCAAACATTATTGATGTATCGAGCTTGTTAGGCCATGTCTATTATAACCATTTTAATATTAGTAGTCACCTTGTTATGTTTGTAGTATATGATGAATTTTATCATTTCCTAACTCTAGTAGGGAGTTTTAATGTGAAATATCTTTGACCCATGTTAGTTCTATGTTAATTAGTAACATTGTTAACCATTGATTAGTATGATGATATATTGAATAATTTTTAGTTGCTAGACCATGAGCAAGTTTGTATGCTCTCAAAAATTATAGAAACTCTTGACCATAAAATAGGCCAAAATCCAAAGGACTTGGACAGTTATTATTTGGTATGATAAGGAATGTTTTATGTGTATTATGCCTTCTCCTTTGTAATTTAATTATCTATTATAAATTTAAGAAAGGATGTATATGTACTTATGTGGGTACATATATACAAGATGTATATATGTACAAATGTAAATACATATATAGATGTTATTTATATAGTATGATGGTGCAAATGTATATGTGTGTGTTACTATATTCATGTTAAAAAGGGATATATTATTATATAAAATTAGATGCAATTATGATTACTATTGGAACAAAAAGATCATTCAAATTTCAAGGACTAGGCTTAATTAATTATTATAGGGTAGAATATGTATGTATGTTAGTGGATTATAGAAAATAGATATGATTTTTATCTTTGATGTGAATATGCATATACTTATTTATCAAAACCATTTTGTTGAACTTGATGTGAAATCATAAATGTTGATAAATGGTTTGAGAAAAAGGTGTATGAACATATGATGCATATTTCCATCATGGAATGTGTTTATTTGAATATAATTTTTTTGGATAAAGTAATACAAAATCACTAGTCGCATTGTTAGTTCACAATATCTATTCATTACAAATTAGTCAAATAGGTCATACTCAACTAGAGGTTGTCTAGAATTCCATGGAAAATTACTTGTATTTAGAACACAACACTAGTTCTCAGATAGAATGGTGACCTTGATGATTCACTCAATTTTCTACCCTCATAGGGCAAGTTCAATTTTTGATGTATGGTGTGTGGGGACCATTGGTTTGTGGTTGGAGGAAAAGTGGTCAGGTCATGCTCTCTCTCTTGTAATTGAGAAATTCTAGACTAAGGTATATCAAAAACAATATCTTAATTTCAGATAGATTTGTATTATTGTTGATTTGTACTTTATGTCATTACCATGCAACTTCTAATATGTACTAGTAAACTAAATTGTTGATATTTAAAAAAAAAATGTAATACTTGATGAAAGAACTATGTTCAATTGATCTAATAAAATTCTTAATATGTTTTGTATTCATTTCAAAGTATCAAATGTAATGTTTGTAATTATTTTATTTGAAAATAATAATTATATGGTGTTTATTAGAGAAACTTTATGTTATCTAGAATTAGATGGAATGGTGTTCATCACACATGATATCAAAGCACATTTTAAACTCTAGGGCCTATGATCATACTATGTAAGAATTCAACATTGAATATAGCCTTGTGTTGAACTTTGAATGCAAAAATGAGGATCAAAATCTAAGGAAAAGAGAGGGAAGACAAAGAAATACAAGAAGGTGAAAAATTAAATTAAAAATGAAACAACTATGAGTTATGTAGGAGAGGCTTGGCTCTTTGAATCTAAAACTCTAGCTAATGCTCTAGAACAAAAAAATTTAGAAAGGGATAAGAGAATTAAACAATTAGTCCCTATCCCAATCAAACCTAGATAATTGTTGGTGATTCATGACATGCCAAGTGTTTAGGGTGTGGTCATAGTGTGCTAGTCCCAAGTAATTAGGTAAAAGATGAGTACTTATGAGTGTATCTCACCTCAAAACTCATATTATTAGATTTTGACAAAGAGGAAAAACCAAAATAAATTCCACTCTCTAATAGTGACATGTAACTCTGAAAGACCTTACATAAATAAGGATATTTGAATCCATTGATATAAAATAATTTTTATTTCTAAATGTGTTGATCTTTGAAATGGAAATTATAATTACTAAATATTAAGGAGTAAACCTTCAATGAATGCTCATATTTAAGTAATTCGCGAGTAATACACTTTTTATATAAAAAATTAGAACTAATAAAACCATGATGAATTAGCGAGTTTAATCATGGTGCAAACAAGAATGAATATTCAAGGTAGTCAAGACAGATTTGGTCAACCTTCAAAAGACCCTATGGTGAAGCTATACCAAATCCTCTCTATATTGAGTGAAACCAAAGAAAGGTTGGGATCCTTAGAAAAAGAAGTGAGAGGGGTAGACAACCATGAGGATAATGAGGAATAAAGTTAGGAAAATAGTGAGAATCAAGACTAGGAGCATAGTGTTCATGGAGAGTGAGAGGAAGCTAAGAAAAACCTAGAGAATCAAGAGGAGCTAAGGACTTGTTTAACCAAAAAAATCTAGGGATATGAAGAAAATTACTTGATTGAATTTTGACATAATGGTGCTAGGAGATGGGGCCAAAGAATAGCTCACTAACATGGAGAATTAATCTGAGATCAAGAGTTATTCTAAAATAACTAAGGTAGTTTGGCAAGGGCCTACCAGGTGTCTAGTGAAGCGTCCACTTGGTGGATGCACAATAAGAGAAAATCGGGATTAAATTCCTTAAGTTTGACATGGGATCAATTTATGGTCATTTTCAAATAGAGGTGGTCACCTTAGTTATACTTTGATCATAAACTAACTAATTTTCAAAATATATGTCAAGGATAAATTTTAATAATAGAATACCAAGAGAAAATCACCAAACTATTGTTATTATGTGCCTCAATACCAACATGATGAATAGTTTTGTATAAGGAAATTCATCATTGGTTTAAATTCTTAGATAGGAGGAGAATTGTATGTTCATGGTCCAACCACCATGGACTAGGTCTTTAAGAAGGCAATTAAGAAAGAGAAAAATATTAAATCTATTTTTCCCATCAAGATAAGTCTTAAAATAAGTTTGAATGAACTAAATAATCACCATATTTCAAGAAGAAGAATTGGAATCAATATTCTAAACCTATTTATCAAATGGAAAGAAAGCTAGATTTAATATAAATGACTATCAAAATGGAGAAATAAACAAGGACTTCAAGAAGAGACATACCACTAAGAATGATCATCCAATAGAGAAGAAAGGAATTTATAATAGTTTTTTTAATTGTGGAGGTGATCCTTATGTGAATAAATTTCCAAAAAAAGGCCTGGAAGGTAATCAATTTTGAATCCGTTCTTTGGAATCTCAACAAACATCATTCCCACAGAGAATTCATGTAGTTGTAGATAATTTTCAAATACAATAGGTCAAGTCACATCTATTGATATTTTAGGTATTTCATTTGGAATACCATTTCTATTCTTATATATGTTACTAAATTTTTTATAACACCTAGACTATTAAAAAATATTCCTAAGAGAGCTAGCTATATGGCTAACCCATGGTTAGTTGAATAGGAAAACCAATCAAGAGCTTAAGTAGAGAAGTGTTTATTTAAAGTTGAGTTGATATTACCTTCTTTTTCAATAGAATTTAACATTTATTTATCCCCTTTGGGATTGTATGATTTCATCCTAGGATTCAAATTGATTGTGGAATCTTAGATAATATATATATATATTTTTTGATAAAATACTTGAATGCTTAGATGATTTAGGGTTTCCTATTTTAATCCAAGGAATCCAACACATAGATTAGATTAACAAAATTTTAGAAATGTAACTTAAGAGGGCTAAAAGAAAAGTATGTCAATTATTTGTAATCAAAATGATCAAGTAGAGGAATTTAAAGAATAAAAATGGAACAAAACAAGAAATCTAAAGAGCCATCAATACAATATTATTCTTTTATGTATATGAGTTCCAAGAAGTTTTTCTTGATGAACTACTAGGGTTTCCACCTAAGAGAGCCTTTGAATTTTCAATTGGTATAAATATAAGCTTTGAAGCCATATCCAAGTCACCAGGACCACATGACAACAACATCAATGTTAATAAAATTAAAATTCCAATTACAATTTTTTTGGAAAAAAGATCAATACAACCCAATGTATCACCTTGGTGAGCAACTATAATTTTTGTTAAGAAATAAAAAATATCTAATGTATTATGTATCACTAGTGTATTGATCATCATATACTAAACAAAGAAACAATAAAGAATAAATATCCAAGTTATCCCACATCAATGATCTTTTCAATCAAATGTGTGGTGCAACTATCTTTTCTAAAATTGATCTGAGAGTTGGATACCATCAATTGATATTAAAGGATGAATACATTCATAAAATATATTTTAGGAAAGGATACATGCACGAGGAATTCACAGTCTTATCTTTTAGTTTGACTAATGCTCCTACAACGTTTATGAACTTGACAAATAGTGTCTTCTAGGACTACTTAGGCAATTTTGTACTTGTTTTCTTATTTTAATGTGTTCTAAGAATGAAGAGGACCTATACAAAATTTGATATTTTTCTTACAACAGCTAAGAGAACATAAGTTATCTAATAATTTGATAAAATGAACCTTCTTCCAAAAATAAGTGCAATACCTAGGTCACATTCTATTTGTTGGAGGAATTGTAGTAGATCCATAAAAAAACAAAGCTATTATGGAGTGTCTTACACCACAAAATATGCATGATGTATGCAATTTCATGTGTTTGGCTAGTATTATAGAAATTTTATTTTGAAATTTTCAAATATTTCTAAACACATCACCTCACTCAAAGAAAGGGAAAATTCTTTGAATGGTCATAAAAGTGTTGAGTGGCTTTTCACTTCTTAAAGAGAAGCTAAATTTTGCCACAATTCTCAAATTTCTACACCTAGAAGGTCATTTTAAAGTTGTTGATGCTTTAGGAAACGGATTGGGTAGTGTGCTAATTCAAGTTTGATAGGTTCTATAGTTAATTAGTATATATTCATATTATTTATATGCATACATACATATATATGTATATATCTCATATTGAAAGTATTTGTAAAAAGAATATATATAGGTTTATAAACATGTGTCCTCTATATACATACATACATATATAGTTTTTGATAAAATAAGAATCATTTACAAGGTGTTGCACCTAAACACAAAAGGCCCTAAGGGCAGAGAGTTAAGAAAAAAAGAAATTAGGGTCAAAGACCATTTTATAGGTAGTGACAACAAACTAACAACAAAGTCCACATATAGGCCATGCATTTAGATACATATTTATATACATATATACCTACATGTTTGGTATTGTAATGATTAATATTATTTTGTTTTTAAAATTAGGAGCGGGCATTGAGTAGTTAAACTCCACTTATTAGAGAGTATGAAATGCATTAATGATATTAATTTGCATGAAGTGAAGCTACTAGAATCTTGAAGACCCCAATGAAGAATGCAAAGCAGGAGGAGTGGAAACATAGAGAAATTTAGGAGAAACCTAAACGTTTTGGTGGTATAGAGAAAGAAAGGTGAAAGTAGAAAGGGGGGAAAAGAAAAGGGAGAAGGAATAATAAGAAACTTTGGTGAATTTTGGAGAAGCTATTGAAGGATTTTGGTATTTGATGTGCATTAAACTTATGGTTTTCATTAGGATATTAAACATGCATATGAAATAATTTCCTTTGAAGATATTTATTTGAAATTAACAAAGAATGGTGTTTTTGTTGAATATTGCATGAAAAATGTATACCTCTAGATTTATGGTTTAAATGTATAAAGTGAATTCTATTCAACCACAAGGTCTATATAATTTTTATTTATTGGTAATATTAAATATTACATGAATACAAGTCATGGGAAATGAAAAACTCTGTCATGTTTTTATCGACCACCATAGGTCATTATGAATTAAGTATCATTTGTTAGTGCATGTCCTTCAACAAGTCTATGAAATATTGAGAAATCTATTGATACTTTGCCTATGAATAGACCTACAATATATGGATTTTATTGTTAAACCATTCGACCATTATATAGGCATGATATTATTATGATTTGACAGTATATTAAATCATTGTATTTTTTTTATAAGATCATATAGGTTTGTTCTTATTCGAGCGCTTTAATTTTTTAATAAGGCCATATAAAGTATATGCCTTTCAAGCACTGTAAATGCCTATTTTGACCAAGTGGGTCTATGCTTACAACGAACATTGTTAAGGATGTTTTGACCACTATTATTAAACCTGAAGCATGACAAGTCTTGTCCACCATTCTATAATGGAATATTATTATGTTTTTGAATGTCTAAATGACCTATCTAGGTCTATGCTCATTCAAGAATTGTAATGTTTATTCATGAACCTAATAGGTAATACTTTAAAGTGAAATATGCTTGACCCATGTTGGGTTTGTGTTCATTGAGGAAACTATTAACCATTGATTGGTATGATGATATATTTGATGAATTCATAAGAAAGATGAGAGAGGGGTGAACCAATTGTACCTTAAAACTTCAAAACCCTTATTAATATTAAGATCTGCATTCATTCAATAAGCACTTAATCTATTATGATGAATTAGCATGAAAAGAAAATGATAGAAATTGAAACACAACAATACCATACACAAGAGAACAATATATTTACATGGAAAACCTAAGATGAGAAAAACCACAATGAGGATTAGCTCAAAATATAAGTAGTAACAATACTAAATACAATAGGGTTCACTATTCGAGGGCTCACTGCCTAAAGAAAGAAAGGTTCACTGCCAGAATTGAAAAGAAGATAGAGAAGAATGTTACACAGAGAATCCATCTCAATACAACAAGGAAATCCACCACAATATCATCAAAACCTTCACATCTTGACTAAATAATTGTAGACACCTTTTGCTCACTACTTCCAACAGTCTAACACATGACATCTCACACTGCACTTCTCAAATTCACACTCTATAACTTTTTGATTCACATAATTCTCATCTCTCTTGTCTATCTCATCATCCCTCAACAACTCAACTCTTATTTATACCATCCTCAACCTTGAAACCCTTATCCAAGGTCAACTATGTACATCAACCATACAAATTCAAATTAGGTCGATGCCAAAACACTTCCATGGTGGATAGAAGTGAAAGTGGACCACACCATTATTCACTTGGGACCCAAATATGCAATACCACTCAACCAAATGCTTCTATGAACAATAAACATTCACCAAAATTATTGTAAACACCAGGTTGGTTGTTACCCGTGTAAAGACTAGTACACATTTAAGTACACACTTCCTTAAATCCAAGGATGACTTGAAAACCACACACCATACTTGAACATGATCTAGAATATTCTAAAAACACTATGAAATCCAACAAAATCCTTTGCAACAACTTTCACCTGGAGAATGTACACACCTAGTACACTCAGACAACTCTGCCATACATTGTTACTTGAGAAACTGACTTTCAAAGCACCAAATCTTGAACCACCTCAACTAAAGAAATATACCAGCACTATCAACACTCCTTCAAATCTATAAGGCTTGAAACATAACTATGGAGAAATATTGAGAAAAAATATTTCTCCCAGACACCTCTATAATACACAATTCAAACATTGGTGAACACAACTTCTTTTGTACAATGATCCAACATGAAAAATCCTAGATATAACACCTCTAAACATCTCTCACCAGCATATCCATAATACACAAGAAGATCTTAAACCTAGAAGAAATGCGGTGCAAAACTAGAACACATCAGGCTACAACACATAACACCACTACAACACACTATTTCCTCTTTTTATTAGATTTTCTCAAAAGCACTTGGAAACCAAGCACCAGGGACACATGCTTATCATCTTTAGCAATTCCTCATTACCACCAAGCCAACTGCAACATAGTAACTCAACCACATATCCATAGATAAAATCTTATCAAAGCAACACTAAAGGTTGACACCAATAGCTTTACTAATGCCAACATAATGCAACTAATCAAAGCATGTATAACATCAACTACTCACACTCTCACCCAATAGTAGGCATCAATGACAAAAAAGGCTTGTTGACATCAATGACAACACCAACTTCTCACACTTGCAACAATCTCCCCCTTTGTCATTGATGATAACACATGATGTGAAAAACCATCAAAGACACAACAACCCTAAATACCAACATACTGCAACTCTTCACATTACTTCTCCTCTTTACTCAACTAACTTGTTACTCTCTCTCTTAACAACTTATATTTTCATATGACTCTCTCCCCATATGTATCTTTTCTTTTTCACATGTCTTTCTCTCTCGAGCTGATAACTTGTTCTTTTTCACATGAATTTCTCTCCCCCCTTTGACATCAATGGAAAAGGGCCAAAATATTCACATTGTTTATTCTCTCCCTTTGACATCGATCAACCTACTTACTATTTCTTTGCAACTTCTTTCCTTTACTGCTCTATAAAATCCCCCTTAGGAGCACACACCAAACTATACCAAATCAATAACCATTGCATAATGACAATAGACACTCTTCTAACTGCAACAACTGACAATGCTTTTACCTACTCCCCTTGAGAGGTAGCCACCAACATTAGTCTAGAATAAAGAATGAATCTTGATATCCACTGGACTGATGCATCTCCTTATGCATCTAGTTCAAGAGGGGAGGGGAAATGACCCCCAACTTCACACTTGCAACAATCTCCCCCTTTTTCATTGATGACGATGTGAAACACCATCAAAGACACAACTCCGAATACCAACATGCTACAACTCTTCACATTACTTCTCCCCTTTACTCAACTAACTTGTTACTCTCTCTCTTAACAACTTATCTTTTCATAAGAATCTCTCCCCCTATGTAGCTTGTCTTTTTCACATGTCTTTCTCTCTCAGGATGATAACTTGTTCTTTTTCACATGCATTTCTCTCCCCCTTTGACATTAATGGAAAAGGGCCAAAATATTTACATTTTTTATTCTCTCCCTTTGACATCGATCAATCTACTTATTACCACTTTACAACTTATTTCCTTTACTACTCTATATACTCTCCCTTAGGAGCACACACCAAACTATACCAAATCAACAACCACTACATAATAACAACACACACTTTTCTAAATGCAACAACCAACAATGCTACTAACTACTCCCCTTAAGAGGTATCCACCAATATCAATCCAAAATAAAGAATGAATCTTAATATCCACTAGAATGATGCATCTCCTTATGCATATAGTTCAAGAAGGGAGGGGAAATGACCCCCAACTTCTCTAAGAGATACTAAAAAGTATCTTAGGAAGAGCCTTGCTGAATTTATTAGCAATCTGATCCTTTGTAGGAACATATTAAAGCTTTACTTCATTCTCCACAACCTTCTCTCTCAAAAAGTGATATTTGATTGAAATATGTTTTGTCCTTGAATGTATTATTGGTTTCTTTGAAATATTTATTGCACTTGTATTGTCATAAAAGATAGAAATTGGTTCATCATACACTACTATGATATTCTTCAATGTTTACCTCATTCATAACACCTATGTGCAACAAGATGTTGATGTAATGTACTTAGCCTCAATAGTAGATAAAGATGCTAAATCTTATTTTTTTCTTAGCCATGATACTAATCTACATCCAAGAAATAATGCACCATCACTTGTACTTTCAACAATATTTCTTAGTCTCTTGTTGTAGCACGAGTAGGCTTTTCTTTTGGTAGAATATCCAAGGAAGATTCCTTCATTAGACCTTGCATCAAAATTTACCAAGATTTATTCATCTCTTTTGATATAATACTTCTTCCAAACACTTTGAAGTACTTGACAATACTTGGATCCTTCTACACCACAACTCATAGGGAGTCTTTGTGTTGTTTCCTTTTGCTCAAAATTTGTTAAGTATATAAACAACAATATGAATTTCTTCTCTATAGTAGATTTCCGGTAGATTTTCTTCTTTCATCATAGTCCTTGTAGCTTCTTGAATAGTCCTATTTTTCCTTTCAGCCACTTTATTTTGCTGAGGAGTTCTAGGGGTAGAAAAGTTCCTCTTTATGCCATGATTCTCACAAAACATGTTAAATTCATTGGAGGTGAACTATCCACCTCTTTCAGACCTCAAACACTTGATTTTCATGTCCATTTCATTCTCAACCATAACTTTAAATGCTTTGAACCTGTCCAGGGCTTTAGATTTTCTTTAAGAAAAGTAACCCATGCCATTCTAGAATAATAATCAATTAAAAGCATGAAATACTTGTCACCTTGAAGAATTATTACTCTTGTGGGACCAAAAATATCTATATGAACCAACTCCAATAATCTAGTAGAAGATTTCTCTTTTTATTTGAAACTTCTTGTTTGCTTTCCAATCTGACAATCTTTGTAGACAACATTGATAGGCTTTGTAATCTTTGGAAAATCTCTCATAGCTTGAATTGAACTGATTCTTACCAGATTATAAAAAGTGATGTGACACATCCTCCTGTACCATAACCAACTTTCATTAGTCCAAGTCATAAAACAATGACCATCAATGCCCTTGAATTGATAAACATTTCCATCTATCCTTCTTCTAGCAGCAATCACGATTTTGGACCCTCTTTTGATCTCACATCCATCAACTTGAAACATAAGTTTGTATCCTTTGCTACACATTTGTCCAAAACTCAAGAGGTTATGCCTTAAACCCTTTTACATAGTAAACACCATCGATATTATGCTTTCCATCAAAACTATTTGAACCTATTCCACATATCTTAACACCTGAATCATCACCAAATATAACAAGTCCTCCATCATACTTTTCAAGTTTAACAAAATCACTCTTGTCTCTGGTCATATAATTAGATAAACTCCTGTAAATGATGCAATAGTTCTTATCCTGTCTAGCATGAAAGGAAGATACCAAAGTACCTTCAGTCTTAACCTTTGTCTTTGAAGGGTTTTCCTTCATACATATTTCAAAATTAATAGAATCAGATTCATCTTTTAAAGACATAAACAAGCATTCATCATCACCATCTCTATAATTAGATTCATCATAAGAAATACTTGCATCTTCTCTAACATAATAACATTTCTTAATCATTTTACCTCTTCTGTCCTTGTTTTTGCCATTCACAACTCTATTTGGACATCTTGAAGCATAGTGACCTATCTTTCCACAATTGAAAAATTTGAAAGGAAACTTACCTTTGTACTTACCAGTACCCTTTTTTATCCTTCTCACAAAGCTTCCACATCATCAAGATCCTCCTCATCCGATTCTTCAATCTTCTCTGATTTTCTAGCCTTCAAAGTAGTCTCAACTTTTGCACCATTATTTGTACCAAATTCTCTCATTTTAGATGTAGTTAGGGAACCATACAATTGATCTCTAGTATATTAATCTAGATTTTCAAATTTCTCAATGACAAAAACTTTATGATTGTAAGCTTTAGGAAGGGTTCTGAGAATTTTCTTCACTACTTTCAATTCTTTGAATTTTCCACCAAGACCTCTAATGGATTTGAACAATTCATATACCCTTTGCATGTTGTTTGTAATTTTCTCATCCTCAAAAATTCACAAGTTCTCAAATGTGATCTTCAAATTCTACATCTTAGCTTGTTTAACCTTATCATATCCTTCATAAATTCTTTCCAACTTTGTCCAGATTTCTTTAGCAGTTTTCAAATTCATAACTTTCACTAATTAAAAATTTGTAAGACTACTTAAGAGAACATACCTTGATTTACTATTGATTTCATAAGCCTTGATTTCAGTTTCAGTGCTTGGATTATTTGTAGGCATAGTATATCCATTTTGAATTGATTTCTAGACATCATATCCTAGATAACTTAGAAAGCCTTCCATCCTTGTTTTCTAGAATGTACAGTCTATTCCATCAAACATAGGGATCTCCTTCTTGTGTGCTATCCAAGATCTACCTTAAGTGGTTACACTTTCTTCCAAGGAACCTTACTCTGATACCAATTGTTCAATGCACAAGACAACTAAGAGGGGGGGTGAATCAGTTGTTCCTTAAAACTTCAAAACCCTTATTAATATTCATATCCACATTCATTAAATAAGCACTTAATCTATTATGATGAATTCACATGAAAAGAGAATAACATAAACTAAAACACAATAAAACCATACACAAGAGAACACTATATTTACATGGAAAACCCAAAAATGGGAAAAAACACAATGAGGATTAGCTCACAATATAAGTAATAACAACACCAAATATAATAGGGCTCATTTCCCAAAAAAAGAAAGGCTCACTGCCAAAATTGAAAAGAAGATAGAGAAGAATGTTACACAGAGAAATCCATCTCAATGCAATAGGGAAATCCACCACAATATAATCAACACCTTTGCAACTTTACTGAAGAATTGTAGACACCTTCTACTTACTACATCCAGTAGTCTAACACATGAAAGATCGCACTGCACTTCTCAAATTTGTACTCTATAACTCTAAAATTCAAATCATTCACATCTCTCTTGTCTATCTCATCATCCCTCAACAATTCAACCCTTACTTATACCATCCTTAACCTTGAAACAATTCTCCAAGGTCGATTATGCACATCAACCATGCAAATTCAAATTAGGTCAATGCCAAAACACTTCCGTGGTAGATAGAAGTGAAAGTAGACCACACCATTCCTTATTTGGGACCCAAATCTATAATACCACTCAACCACACGCTTCTATGAACAATAAACATTCACCGCAATTAGTGTAAACACTAGGTTGACCATTACTTGTGTAAACAACATTAAACCTTTAAGTACATAATTCCTTAAATATCAGGATGACTTAGGAAACACACACCACACTTGAGCATGATCTAGAATATTCCAAAAAAACTTTGAAATCCAACAAACTCCTTTGCAACAAATTTCACCTAAAGAATGTACACACTTGGTACACTCAAATAACTTTTCCATACATTGTTACTTGAGAAACTAACTTCTAAAGCACCAAACCTCAAACCACCTCAACTAAAGAAAGATACCAACACTCCTTTAGATCTATAAAACCTGAAACATAACTGTAGAGAAATGTAGAGAAAAAACATTTCTCCTAGACACCTCTGCAATACATAGTTCACATACTAGTGAACACAACTTCTTCTGTACAACAATCCAACACACCAAATCATAGCTATAACACCTTTGAACATATCTCACTAGAATATCCAAAACACAAAGACATATCTTTAACCTAGAAGAAATGCAGAGAAAAACCAAAACACATCCTTGCAACACACATCCTTGCAACACACTGTTTCCTCTTTTTATCAAATTTTCTCAAAAGAACTTGGAAACCAAGCACTAGAGATACAACATCATCATATTTATCACTTCCACATTGCCACCAAGCCAACTACAACATAGTAACTCAACCACATATCCATAGACAAAAGCTTATCAAAGCAACACTAGAGGCTGACACCAGTAGCTTTACTAATGACAACATAATTCAATTAATCAAAGAATGGATAACATCAATTGCTCACACTCTTACCCAACAATAGACATCAATGACAACATAGGCTTGTTGACATCAATGACAATGCCAACTGCTCATACTTGCAACAATATTGAATAATTGTTAGTTTCTAGACCATGGTTTGGTTTATATGCTCTCAAAAATTATACACTCTTGACCATAAAATAGGTTGAAAGCAAAAGGACTTCAAGAAAAATTATTATTTGGTATGGAAAGGAATTATTTGTGTATTATTCCTTCTCCTTTGTAATGTAATTATTTGGGTTAAAGTTATTAAATGATATATATGTACACTAATATGGGTACATATATATATAGGGTGTATACATATATGTAAAAATGTAAATACATATATAGGTGTTATTTATATTGCACGACGATGCAAATGTATATGTGTATGTGTATATTATTATATTAATGTGAAAAGGGGATATATTATTATCTAAAATCGTAAACAATTATGATTATTGTTGAAACAAAAAGATTAATGTCTCGATTGGGCATATTTGAGTATTATAGGGTAGAATTATGTATATCAATGGATTATAGAAAATAGATATGAGGTTCATCTTTGATGTGAATAATTATACTTGTTTATCTAAACCATTTTGTGAACTTGAATGTGAAATCATAAATGTTGATAACTTGTTTGAGAAAGAGGTGTGTGAACATATGGTGCATGTTTTCATCACATATAATGTGATTATTTGATTATTAAATCTTTGGCCAAAGTAATATAAAATAATTGCTTGCATTGTCTATTCATAGTGTCTATTTATTACAAATTAGTCAGATTAGTCATACTCAGCTAAAGGGTATATAGTTGTATGATATATTGTTTGTATTTAGAATAAAATAGTAGTTCTAAGATGGGATGGTGACCTTGATGATTTACTTGATCTACTACCCTCATGAAGGGTAGGTCCACTTCCTAATGGAAGGTGTGTGGATGATTGATGGTCTATGATTGGAGGAAAAACACTCAGGTGATGCTCTCCCTTTTGCAGTTGAGAAATGTTGAAGACTTAGTTTATTAGATAAATTATCTTGATTCAACACAACTTTATATTATTGTTGATTTATACTTTATGTGACACTTGTAATATGTACTAGTCTATTGAATTATTGAATTCTTTATAAGATGTAATAGTTGATGAATGAACTATGTTAAGTTAATGTAATTAAATACTTAATATGTGGGTGATCCCACAATACTGGTTTACAATTTTTGGCCAAACTGGACATTGAATTATTATTTTTAACTAAATCTTCACTTTCAAACACCTATAGCGGCTAAATCATGAGGGATTTGAAGATGATGCAAACTAGTGATTTGTGACATTTTGTATATAGATTCTAAATCAAAATTCAATTTTTTTTTGTTGGATCAAGGACATCAGTATCTAGTGCATAGATATTTTTTAGATATTTTTTTTTTGATAATCTGCTATTTTTCCACATGTGAAGAATAGAGAGCTTGATTTTTAGTGAAATACTACATTCACAAGAAATCAAAAATAAATATAATAATCAAATTAAATTTATTTAAAATTATACTTTTTGGGAAGCTTATAATAATGACTACATACTTAAATTTTTTTTTTTAAATGAATTCATTTGATCCCCCAAAAGGTAAATCAAAAGTGGTTTTTTATCAACATTTTGATAGGTGTAAAGGAGACTTTGTTATAGGTATGGTTTAAAACTAGCAGGGTTCTATCAAATGGGGTTTGATCTAATGTGGTTTGGTCAAATCCACTTCAATTGGAATCCTTTAAATGGAACTTTTCAAGGATTAAATTATTATGCTTTCTAAACATATGTGATTTTAGCAAAAATCAGGATCTCCTAGAAAGTGTAAACCACTATTGTGGGATCACCCATGTTTTGTATTAATTTTGAAGGAGAAAATATAATTTTCTATTTATTTTATTTGTTAAAAAAAATCATATGGTGTTTATTAAAGAAACTTTGTGTTTCCTATAATTAAATGAACTGATGTTCTTCACAACCCATGTGTTAGATTTGATGAATTACCACTTCATAGGTGGAATAAAAAGGAGGAAAGGTGTGGATTTTTGGAAAATTCTCATATTTACCATTAGTATGTTGAAATGTTACTAGATCTCATTAGTAGAAAAAGTTATAATTTTTAGGATTTTTCATCATATTTAAGCATGAAGATGTGGAGAGAGAAAGTGAAGGTGTACATATAACCCTCCCTACATCCATATGAGGTGATGAAGATAGATGCTATTTAAAATAAAAGAGAAAAACATCCTCAAGAGTGTTATCAAAATCCCAAAGGAAAATTTCTACAAAAAGACATAAAATATCTTCCATAAATTCTAATATGGTCGATCTAATAGATATGGACGACCCTATTGAAGAGAGACGTTAGGAACATTGAGAGAATACATAATCTTTGTAGAATAAATGTGATGAGGAATAATATATGTAGCAATGTTTGCAATTTTGGGTGGATAAATCCAATGATAGAGTCAAAAAAGATATATATGGAAGTTTTCATGGATCTCCACACAATTATTAAAGAGTGGAAAAAGTAGTGAAAAAAGGTACTCTAAGTTACCTATGTAATATAATTTCTTATAAATACTAATACTTTGTAGACTATGTTATTATTACATTAAACAATCCATCCTTCTATAAAGTACCACTTGGCTTGGGAATGAGAAAAGAGATAGAATAAGAGATAATCACTAATGAGAGAAAGGAGATAGGATACGAGATACTCCCAAATAGTGCATGAGATCATCCATTCTTGGTAAAGGAAAATAATACTTGGCTGTTATTTTGTTGATGACTCTTGAGTTCATGCACTTCCTTCATTCACCATCCTTATTTGGTGCTAACACTTGAATGGTATTGTGCATGGGCTAAGCTCCCTCTAATTATTCATATTTCCAATAATTGCTACACTTGTTTGTTCACCTCTTCATTTTCTACAGGTGTCAACCTATAGGTAGCCTTGTTGGGTAAACTTGACCTTGGAATCAAATTGATATGATGGCTAATGCTTCTCATTGGTGGTAGTACTTTTGGTAATTCCTTGAACATAATTTCCTCATGTTCTTCTAACAACCCCTTTACTTCTAAACTACTTTTTTTGTTGCATTTACTTGTAGCTCCTTGGTAACTATTGCAAAACATGACTATTCCCCTTAATATCTTTTAAAAATTATTTTCCAACCACTATTAGTGTTCTTGGACCACTTTCCACCTCTTCTTCCTTAGTTACCAATGGCATAAGAGTATGTCTTCTTCCATTTTCCTCCAAAGTTAAGTGTTTCTCTTCCATTATGGATTGTTTTCCTATAAAAATTATATGACCTCCCTAAGAGTAAGTGATATACATCCATAGACATGATATCACACAACACCTCATCTTCATAAGTGCCTATTTGAAAATTCACTAGGCATTACTGATCAACTAAGAATTGGTGCCCTTTTTGTAACTATGAAACCTTATAAAGGGTAGGGTGAGTTGTTATTTTTAACCCCAATTTATCCATCATTTCAACTAAAAATAAATTATTAGTGTTGCTACTATCTATCTATCATAATCTTGCAACATTTTCCACCTGATTTACATATTGTTCTAAACAAAGTTCTAAACAATTTTTTTCTTTGGATAGGTTCATCTTCTCTTTCAATTGGTTTTAGCAATGTCATCTTCATCACAAGTGTTTTCCCTCTTTCAAGTTCATCTAGTTGTCTAACAAACCTTGTAGACTTGATATCCACTTTTTTTTATGTGTGCACTAGTAGCTTTTGTTCTCCTTGATCCTTTTGGTGTGAATTGTGAGCATTCATAAAATTGATGGCTTGATTGTTCATAAGTGAAGCATGTTCCTTGGAAGCCTCTTCCTTAGCCTCTTCCATATCTACCTCTATCTCTCATAGGCTATGGTCTTGATCTTGTTTCATCTCTCTCCTTTCAAATTTTTGACTTGGGCTAGCCTCCTTACCATGGCTATAGTTTTTCTATTATTGCCCTTTACCCTTTCTAAATCCATGCCTCTACCTTTGATTGTTCCTTGCTTTCCTTCCTATTTATACTCAACCTTTAGAGCATATTGATAGGATTCTTCCACTATTCACAACCTTACTAGATACTTAGTTCATCTTGAATATTCAACCTAAATCCATTAACATATCTAGCTACCTTTTCATGGTCTAATTCATTATGGAAAAATCTTATGGAAATTTCGTAAAACTCCTTTGTATAGGCATTCACACTTAACTCTATTTGTCTTAAATTTTACAATTTCTCAAGAGAATTTCAAGTTGATAATCACTAGTTAAAAAATTATCCTTCATCTTTCTTACCATTCAATCCCATTAAGTGATATTATCTTTATAATTTCTTCTTCTCTCAACCCACACCTCCTTCCACCAAAGTGTTGCATGACTTTTTAATTTTGTTTGAGCAACATTCACTCTTTTAGGGTCCTCCACTTCATCATATTCAAATTATTCCTTTGCCTCTATTATCTAATCAATTAATTTATCTAGTTCTAAAATTCTTGATAAGATTGGTAATTTTACCCTTGTTCCTTTCCCAATGTTAGAAATAGATCTTATAAGCATTCTTTCTCCTACATCCATATCTCCATCTGCATTTTCACTTTCTTGTCCAACCTTTATTCCTTCATCATCTTCATTTTAAGTATCTTCATGTGCTCTGCTTCTTCTTAATTGTACACCTTCTATTGTATCCATTCTTTTTTGTACTCCCCTTAGAGCCTTTAATACCTCATCTATTCTTCCTATTGCTTTTGCAACTATAACCTCTGCCATCCTTCTCTTTGGTGGAATTGTGTTTCTCTTATTCACCTTCCTTTTATTTTCCTTCTTACTATCATATTCGTGGTTGAAATATCCCTTGTTGTAGGGACAAAGCCACAATCACACTCACAGGGCTTCTTCCAACCCCAAATCAAATTCACTATCTTACTTCCTAGAGTTGTAGTTGTGCTTTGATGCCACACTGATGACACCCACCTCCATGTAGGTTCCCAAAAATCCACTCAAATAAGAGCTAACATGTGGAAAAGAAGAGTGTGTGTTGCTTATATAAGCAACTCACACAACTTATGCAAAGGTCTAAACACTAGTTGCAAGTAAAATAAAAGATTTATAGAGCATAAAATAAATTGTAGCACAAATAAATATGTTGTTGTCTAGAAAATAATAATTTTTTTAGTAACAAAAGCTATGGTTGTAGGTGACAATTCATAATTCTAAAATTGTAAAATATTCTAAACATGTAAATAAAAATCAACACTTTCAGAACAATAAGTTCCACACATTTAAGAGACACAAACATGTACACTTAGTCTCAAAATTTAGTAGCTTATGGAATAATTAATATTATATTTCATTAAATATATAAATACAACCATCTACAATTATTTTAAATATTTATAATTTTTGGAATAAGTTTGGGAGTCAGGCTTTGTTCTCCTCTTTCTTCTCCTTGTCTGCTACGTATTCCTTTGTCTACATTCCAAACATTATCTCTTTTTGTCCTTTGCTTCAACTACTCACTCTTTTTTGCTCATTTTTGTTTGATATTATTTTCTTCATCTTGTTTTCTTCTTTGTTGTTATTTTTTGCTCCTCTTCTCCCAATCCCAAAATCTTCCAAAAAATTTCTAGAATCTTCTCCAAAATCTCACCTAAAATTAGGTGCAACACTCAAACTCTATCATTAATGCCCAACTGTCTAATTCAAGTTTAAAAATCTCGCTCAAATTTGCTCTCAGTCATTCTTCATAACTACTTCTCATTAAATCAGCTTATGGGTAGGTATTTGCTGCCCCAAAATAATAAAAAACAGGTTTAAAATTTTAAAATTAATGGCTCAATATGGTGGCAAGTGAAGGAAATGATAGGAAAATATTAAATTTTTTTTTTGATGCCCCTACATCACAATCCTTGATACTTTTGATGCTCCCTACTTTTAAGAATCACTAGCAACATTTTTGTACCTATCATATTGTGAAGTTCATGATCACACCTTTAGTATATTTCTCTTTCTTTTACATGATGTTATCTTTATCTTTCTGTAAAATTATTTAGTGTATTTCTTTTCCTATCTCCAACTTTATTTCATTCTTTGCATGGAATTAATTAGAAGGGGTTGCACACAAGGTCACATACATTACTTTCTTGAGCATGGTTGTAGCGGTTGTACCGTATAATCATAATCTATTTCAGATGGTATCACACTACTCTTGTTTCCCCAAGGTAGTATCTTTGTTCAATCAAAAGGGGAATTTGATTATAGATAACATAAATTTTCTTATTTTTTATATCTAAATAATGCTATGTATTGGAAAAAAATAAATTACTTTCTATTTTTCATGGTATGACACTTGTTTTAAGGGAGCATGCTTCAACAAGCAACATTCATATATTTTTTATGTATTTAAAGTAAATTTACATTCATGTTGATTGCTTGATTTATTTGACATTCATTCACATGGTAGTTCACATGCAATTCAAAGTGTAAGTAAAATGTAATGATGAAAATTGCACATCTTGTACTTTCCGTTTCATTTTAGATTCATTGTGACCTAGTTATCTCTTAAATGCAATGAAAAAGCACAAATACTATGTTTTTTTGTTGAAAATGGGTGCATATGCCAAACCTTGACTATTTCCATGTTTACTCATTCTTTGGGAATAGTTCTAATTCTTATATTCTCTATCTCCCATCCTAGGCTAGATATATAATTGCCTAGATGACCTAGTTTAGATGTGTAATTATAGAAATGATTAGTAAAATTTTAATTTAGACCTAACCTAACTATTTCATCTAGCCATTATGTGTTAACTTTAATTGTGAAATATTTTATTTGATTGTATTTAAAGAGCTAGTTTGCTAGATCATATATATATATATATCTATATCTTAAAATAATTTCAAAAGAGCATTTAAAATGTATTTATTGGCATAGTTAGAGCAAATATTCTTGTGTTACCTACTTGCATTAACATCTAGGACATCTATTACATGTTTGAACATATTGTCTTTGATCATTTATAAAGTCATTGACCTAGTTTTCTTATGACTTTTGAAACATATAAATTAAATGTACACTTGTGCAATTGATCTTGTAGTTACAAAAGTGACTTGCAACAATAGATAGTGATTTTATAGACTTCAAAATATATATTTTTTAAGCAAAAACACCGATGAACTATTTGTGACATTTTTTCCACATTAATGAAACACTTTGAACTATTTGTGACATTATATCTACATCCCATTTCTAACTAAATACTACTATTTATTTATTGATTTATAAAAATATTTTCTTTCTTTCTTTTATCCAAAATAAATTCTAAATACTTATTTTATCTATAAATATAAAACTATTTTATTCATTTCATATTAATAATACTAAATGAAAATAAATATATATTTTAACAACCTTTATTATTGAATTAACTTACATCAAATCTCGAAGGATTGAACTTTGTTGGATTTGGAAAAATATTAGAATCATAATGAAGACCCCAATGATCAATTGAAAGAATCCAATCTTTTTTAATAGTAAAACCTGTAAAATTAAGAAATACATATTCAATTTGTATCAACTTCATATTGTAGCTACCATGATTTGCCTATTTATCACTAATTTTGATCCATCCAATGATTAAAATGCAGCTCTACCTTGCAGTGAAAAGTCTTGAAGAACGCTGCGAGTACTCCATTGAACTGGGTTTGACATTCTTAAGGTCTCTAATATAACCTGTACAATTGTGAGAAAAACAAGCTCCAAATTTTCATTAATAATTAAGAAAAATGTTGAATAAAGATAAAATATAGCTTATAATTATTTGGAAAATATGTACAACAATGAAAAGGAGCAACATACCTTTGTAGTGTAAGGCATTTGGTGAATATCATCCCATGTCAATTTAGTTACATTTGATCCAACCTTCTTCTCTTCAATCCTCTTGTACTCTTCCTGTTATTTAAAAGAAGACTAAATATATCTTAGCTATTTACATATATATGAATTATCTGGTTTGGCTGTGCAGATGTTGGCATTTTATGCACTTCAAATATAAATGCTTATGTATGAAAGAATACCATGAGTGCTTCTCTTGCACAAGGATTTTCTTCTAGAAATTTCATTGACCATGTGAGAGCTGCTCCTGTTGTGGCAAATCCTGCAATAAGAAGAGCAAGACAATTATCTTTGATTTGCAAGTCAGTCAATCGCTCTTCTTGAGGAAGCCCATCTTTTGAGATCATTGATTGAATGAAATCATCCTTAGTTTCCAGTCCCTTTCTTCTCCTATCCATAATGCTTTGCAGTAGCCCCATAAAACTCTCTCTGGCCTGCAAATCAAAAGTACCAAAGGCATAATTCTATAAGAATCTAGAAGGAAGGAAACAAAAAAAAAAAAACTTATGTTATATTTCTACAATAGATAACTAGAAATTTATAGGGTGTTATATATATTCACCCTCTATGGAAATTATTATAGATTAACTTAAATTTGATATGAAAATATATGAACATGAATTAAGTGATCAAAGTACCTTGCATCCTCTGTAATAACTTGTTCCTGGCACTTTAATGGCAAAGCTGGTTGTTGCATCCAAAATATCAATGAAATTTTTGTGCAACTCAGATAATTCTGGTCCTCTTTCCATGCTTGCAATTATGTGGCCTATGACCTCAAAAGCAAACTGTAAAAGTCCAAAGTCGTGAAATCTCATTTTTTTTTGGTATTCCAAAAGGAAATAAACAGAATACAGAAATCAAGACAATGTTGAATATCCTTTAAGATAAGATTTTATTGGTATAGAGAAGCAAAAACCAAGAAGTTCAAGCACGAGAACTAACTAAACAACACAAAATACATGTCTAGATACACCCAAAGTATAATACTTTCCAGAGTAATATCTAAATTGCTTACACTTGAAGTGCCATCCATGGCAGAGACAGTTTTCCCTGACCATCCATTTAGAATCTCAAGGCAGATGGCTTCAATTCTCTCAAATTTTTTCTTCAAATTATCTCTTGACACTGGCTCTCCCACCAACCTTCTCAACTTCCTATGAAGATCTGGTGCTACATAAGACACATTGTTACTCCCTAACATCTCTTCAGCAGCTTTGCTGCTTGCAAAGCGGAACAAGTTGTACTCTGATGACATAACAAACTTTGCTGCATCTCTGTTGGATGTAAACACCCAGGTTTTCCCAAGAATGTTTGTCAAAAAGGTTCTACCATACCTGCAACACCAACAACACATAATATTGTTCACAGGTTCACTTGGTAAAAATAGGTTAAGAATATGCGAGGGACTTTAGAACCAAGTTGATATGAAAACTAATGTCCAGATAACACCCTGCCACACCACAAACAGAGACAACTTAGAAACTACAGATCAATTACTTCAATCTACCCATTCTCTTATTCATAGAACCCTTTTTACACTTAAAAGAAACTATTGCACCGATCTACAATACCAGGGTGACAATTGTACTGCAAAGAAATAAATGAAAAGATAAAACAGAATAATAGAATAACAATCAATAAGACATGGATTTACGTGATAAAATTTTGACAATATGTTAAAGAAACAATCACGGGACAAAGGTATTAGTATTCTTATTGTTCAGAAGAAAAAATACAATCTTCATTCAGCTGCAACTGCAAATTAATTTTCCTTTCAAAACTACAACGATATATAATATCTTCCACATAACAGCCACCATCAAACTTGAAAAAACTAGATTATTCTTTAAGAAAAATAACTTTTTTAAAGATAAGACTGTTGTCACAATCCAACAGAATGTTCCATATATATGACAGTTGTAAATTAGTACTGAAGAAAAGAATCCAAGCAGAAACCACCCAACCTCTTGGCACGGCTCTCTGTGAAGCTTTGAACTCCTAAAGGATTTTTGAAGGATGCAAAGAAGGAAAAGGTTTCACCAACTATAGGAAAACCCATGTTTCCTGGAACAACTCCTGCACCATCATCTCCTTTTGCTCTTCTTCTCAAATTGAACAAGATAGAGAAAACAATAATACATGTTAGAGGAAAAATTATCTGCAAAGCAATAAACTTCCACATATCTTCCATTTTCACTTGTTCTGATAGATTTCTCTATGCACACAAATATACTAAATATGGAAGGTAATCAATCATAAGCTTCTGTGACTGGTCTCATTCATATAAGACATATTGAGCATTTCCTTTCCACGGCCAGTTGATTCCAACATGGTACTTTTTTGGTTTATTCTTTTTGCAATACTGATGATTGTCAACACATATATTATTCGGTGGCATCTCAAGGCTTTGTATTGAGCTTAAGAAACAAAGACCAACAACCAAATTGACATTGCTGCCTTTAGATTGAACTATGAAATTATCAATGTATACATTTGATAATCATCAAATAAAATTATAATTTATAATTATCTTTGATAAATAATGTATACAATTGACATTAAAGACTTTTTTTAATAATTATCTCTGATAAATAATTTGGACCCACATGATTGATTTTCCATCTACAATGCAACAGTGAGGATTTATTTGTTTATTTTTTTTCCTGCCTTTGATCTAATCGAGGCATTGATTCCGTTAATCATTATCACAATAATAATTGTCCTAATCAGGGAAAAGAAATGGCCTTTAGCTCAATACTGTTTTACCAGTAACATAAAAATGGTCATTAGCTCAATATGGTATTAAGAAAATTCATCGCTAGTAATTCACTGTCAGCAATTCACAGTCAACAATTCACTGTCAGCAATTTATCATCGTGATATATTCATCACGTATACAACTCACTGCCAGCAATTCATCGTTGTAGTATATTCATTGCGTATAATTTTTTTATGTGTTTTAGTAGAATCTCTGTAGTTAAAATGTCTACACTGACCATGAATTGTTGGTGGTGGATTGTATAGCGATGAATATGTCACAACAATGAATTACCGATGGTGAATTGTTAAGAAACAATGAATTACCGATGATGAATTGTTAAGAATTGTTGACAATGAATTGCTGATGATGAATTGTTGACCGTGAATTTTTTTAAATCGATTCAATACTGTTTTACCAATAATATATTTAAATTCATAATTTAGATGATTAAGACTCTATAAATTATATTTCATAATATTTGAAGAATTTATTTTAAAATTATTTTCACATTATTGATGATTATAAAACCATTAACGTATTTTATTGAGGGAAGCATCAAGAAATAATATTTGATTTTAACATGTCAGAAAGAAAATAATAAAAGAATTTACTGGAGATAAGAACAGAAAAATAAATATTCTCAATTGCTTCTAGATGGTGCTGCAAATACACGGAGCTCAAAACAGAATAATATTAAGACAATGCAGATAGGCAAATGAAAAGGTTTATTAAAGGACAGCTGGTACCATCAAATTATTATTATTTTTAATGGGTAAGCTGTGTATGACAGTTTATATTTTAAATTAATAGTTTAATAGTGATGACATTACTAGTTGTAATTTATACCAAATATAAATACTTAATTTTAAAATCATATAAGCCTTTCCACTCTTCAAGGGTTATTTGAATATAACATCAAATGCCATCATCAATGACTTAAGAATTGATTCTTAAGTTGTATACTGAAATGATATTATTTTTATTTAAAAATGTAATAAAGAAATATGAAAATGAATACGAGCTTCAATTTTAATTTATTTTGAAAAGTTAATTAATATCAAATAATATTTTTTATCATTTATCGATTGATTGTTATGAAATCATTGTAATGAAAAAATATAACTAATTATTTTAAAAGTACATTTTTTTCATAAATTTTAAAAACTAAATCTGATGCAGGGGCATCATTTTGATTTAAATATATACTATTATTTTTATATTTTTATTTCCTTAATTAGTGCCACGTGAAGGAGCTGCAAGGATTTTAAAATTTTAAAACTGATTTTTGTCTTATTTGAGGGCAGCAATACTTACCCGTATGCCCATTTAATAAGTAGCTGTAATTTATTTGAACTTAAATAAATAATTTATTTTATTAGATTAATTTATTTGAGTTTATTTTAAATATTTTATTTGAATTTATTTATATTTAATTATATATTTTATTTATACTTATTTAAATCATTTATTTAAACTTTATTTTATCTATATATTTATTATTCAATAAAGTTATTAAAATAGGTATTATTTTAAAATTTTATCTATATGTAAATGTTATGTGAAATAAAGTAAAATATGATGTGTGCGGCATGTTTACCTATGTGTAATTTAATATTTGTGACCATTTGGATAGTAGGTTTTGGGTGACTAAGTCAAAGTGATTTTTTTTAACAATAATGAAAAACGAATTACTACTCTGACTTAGTCTCCCCAACACCTACTAGACCTAAATGATCACTGTGATGTACAAATATTAAATTACACATCGATAAACAATAAATTACACCTAACATGCCACACACATCATATTTTTCATAAATAAAAAATTGTTTAATTTGTTTAAATGAAACATATCTAATACAAATAAAATTAACATAATGAAATCTTCTTGTATTAGTAAAATTAAAATAATAACTTTATTTTATATATTAATAAAAATCATTTAAATTTATTTATTGAAAATAAAATTAACATGTTATTATTTACATTTATAGAGAATATATATATAGATAAAAATTCAAAATAATATATATTTTAATAATTTTATTGAATGACAAATATATAGATAAAATTAAGTTTAAATAAATTATTAAAATAAGTTTAGAAAAATTATATAATTAAATTTAAATAAATTATATAATTAAATTTAAATAAATTATATAAATAAATTCAAATAAATTATTTAAAATAAATTCACATAAATTAACTAAATTTTAAATAGACTACAATAATGTCATTCAAATTTTCCTGACATTAATTTCTATTGGGTTGTACAGACTACGGTTAAATCCTTCGCTTGTCGTATGAAACATCAATTCTGCATGGATGGGCATGCAGTGGCACATCCATGCCCCGGTGCATTCATGGGGATGGATAACCGCTGCTGAGTTTTTGAACTCAAATGAGGTAGTTGAAGGCATTTATGAATGTTTTTGAACGTTATAATAGATTTAGGCGGGATTTTGGAGATATTTTGAAGAGAAGCTTCTAGATTTTGGACACCTGGGAGAAGAATAATAGAATAGCAGAAAAAATAGAGATAGAATGGAGAAAGAGAGTGGCAAAACAACAAAAATAGGGGAAAGAATAGAAGAGGACAACAAACTATCAAGGAATAATAGAAGGAATGTTTTGTTAGTGGCCACAGAGGATCGTAGCCAACAACAAGAGGTCAAAGAGGAATGACAAAGGGAGCTCTGTTCAACAAATGCTTATGTAAATGCATGTAAAGTGTGTAAAATTTGAACTTTAAATATAATATAACATTTTCTTCTTCATAGCTATTATCTTTGTGCATGTGTCTATGAGTTATATGGGTTATGAGTTTGCTATTCTAGAAGTATCAAATGTTGTGTGCAATTTTTGAGCTTTTTATGCTATTGAAATTTTGAACAGTCACCTACAACCATTACTGTGGGTACCCGTAGCAGCACTTTGGTTTTTACAAGAAGTTAGTTTGTCTCTGCAACTTATTTTATGCCTCTTAAATTTTTTATTTGGATTGAATCACATGTCTAAACCTCTATAGAGGTTGTGTGAGTTGCTTACAACAACACAACCTCTCATTTTCTGCCTATTTGCTCATTTTAAGGTGAGTTTTTGGGCGCCTACAAAGGGGTGGGTGCCATCAGTGTGGTATTAGAGCACAACTACAACTCTGGGAAGAAGGATAATGGTCTAAGATTGGGGTTAGAGTAATCCCTTTTGAGTGTGAATTGTGGGTGTGACCCTACAACAAGGGATATTGCAGCTAGGAAGATTACAGCACGAAGAAAAAGCAAAGAAGGTGAGTTAGAGTAGCAGGATTCCACCAAGGAGAAGGATGGCAGAGGTTGCAGCTGCAGAAGTAGCTAGAAGAATAGATGAGGTGTTGGAAACCCTAAGAGGAATGCAAGAAAGAATGAATGCATTAGAAGGTGGAATGAGAAGAGCCAAAGAACATGCAAAAAGTGACAGTGAAGATGATGAAGGAGGAGCAAAGATGGATGAACAAGAAGGTGACAATGTAGATGGAGATATGGATGCAGGATAAAGAAGGCTTATAAGAGCTATTTCCAATATTGGGAAAGAAACAAGAGTGGAACTACCAAGTTTCTCAGGAAGTTTGGAACCCAATGAGCTAATTGATTGGATAACAAAGATGGAGGAATACTTTGAGTATGATGAGGTAGAGGACCCCAAAAGAGTGAAGGTTGCTCAAAAAAGGTTGAAGGGTCATGCAACACTCTAGTGGAAAGAGGTGTAGTTTGAGAGAAGAAGAAATGGTAGAGAAAAGATCACTCGATGGGATCGTATGGTAAGAAAGATGAAGGCTAAGTTTCTTCTTGGTGATTATCAACTCGAGCTTCTTAAGAAACTGTAGAATTTAAGACAAAGAGAGCTGAGTGTGAAGGCCTATACCGAGGAGTATTACAAGATTTCCATCAGATATGGCCATAATGAATTAGAGCATGAGAAGGTGGCTAGATATATTAATAAATTGAGGCTGAATATTCAAGATGAACTAAGTATGATAAGGCTATGAAATGTGGAAGAAGCATATCAATATGCTCTAAAGGTTGAAGAGAAATTGGAAAGGAAGCAAGCAACAAAGGAAGAGGTGGATTCAACAAAGGGGAAGTACAACAACAGAAAAATTACAGCCATGGTAAGGAGGCTAGCCCATCAAAAAATCAAAAGGAGAAGGATGAAACAAGACCTTGAGACCATATCCAATGAGAGGTAGAGGTGGATATGGAAGAGGCCAAGGTAGAGGCTTCCAAGGCACATGTTTTAGTTGTGGATAGTAAGGCCATAGGTTTTATAAATTCCCACAACATAGACCAAAAGGATCAAAGAGGACAGAGACAACAAGTGCTCATGTAGGAAAGGGTGATAATGAATCTACATGGTTTTTTAGTCAATCGGATGAACCTGAGAGAGGAGAAGCACTTATGATGAAGAGGACATTGTTGAAGCCAACCAAAAAAGAAGATGAACCTGTGCAAAGGAAAAACTTATTTAGAACAATATGTAAATCAGGTGGAAAATGTTGCAAAGTCATAATAGATAGTGGCAGCATTGATAACTTAGTTTCAGTTGAAATGGTGGACAAGTTGGGGTTAAAAAGGATAGCTCATCCTACCCCATACAAGGTGTCATGGTTGCAAAAAGGGCACCAAGTGTTGGTTGATCAACAATGCCTTGTGAATTTTTGAATAGGAACTTATGAAGATGAGGCGTGGTGTGATATCATGCCCATGGATGTATGCCACTTACTCTTAGGGAGGCCGTGGCAGTTTGATAGAAAGGCAATCCATAATGGAAGAGAAAACAATTATACATTGGAGAAAAATGGAAGAAAACATACTCTTACACCATTGGCAACCAAAGAAGAAGAGGTGGAAAGTGGTCCAAGAACAATGCTACTGACAGAGAAGTAATTCTTGAAAGAGATTAAAGGGGAAAATTGTGTTTTGCAATAGTTCCAAGGAGTTACAAGTAGATGCAGCGAAGGATAGGGGTGAAATTCCTTTAGAAGTAAAGGAGTTGCTTGAAGAGTTTGATGAAATTGTGTCCAAGGATTTTCCAGAAGGACTACCACCTATGAGGAGCATCAACCATCACATTGATTTGATTCTAGGGGCAAGTTTACCCAACAAGGTAGCCTATAGGTTGACACCTGCAGAAAATGAAGAAGTGAACAAACAAGCACAACAATTATTGGAAAGAGGACTGATTAGAGAGAGCCTTAGCCCATGTGCGGTACCAGCTGTATTAGCACCAAAGAAGGATGGTGAATGGAGAATGTGCACAAACTCAAGAGCCATCAACAAAATAACAATAAGGTATCATTTTCCTTTACCAAGAATGGACGATCTCATGGATTGTTTGGGAAAAGCTAGATATTTTACAAAGAATGATTTAAAAGGTGGATATCATCAAATTAGGATGGTGGAGGATGCATTAAGTAGAAGGCCAACATTTTTTACTGAAATGAGAGCTGAAGTAGTTGGATTTGATGCTATGAAAGAGTTGTATAAGGATTATTTGGACTTTAAGGATGCATGGATAGCATGTATGGAGCCTACTAGTGTTGATAGGACACCCTGGATGGATTATTTGATACAAGATGGACTATTTTTCAAAGGACAACAACTTTGCATACCATAAGGATCAATGAGGTGGAATTTGATAAGAGAAAAACATTGTGGTGGTTTAGTTGGGCATTTTGGAGTGGATAAAATAATGGCACAACTTAGTGGAAGATATTTTTGGCCAAAGATGAGGGAAAAATTCAAAAAAATTGTTCAAGGATGTCAAGTTTGTCAATATTCCAAAGGAGGGAGTCAAAATGCAGGCCTATATCAACCATTACCCATACCAAAGAAGCTATGGGAAGATGTGAGCATGGATTTTGTGCTTGGACTACCAAATGAGGTAAGACTCCATTTTAGATTATTTATGGGCATAATCCTAGAGGTATTTCAAAATTAAGGGAGCTTGCAAATATTGAGGGATATAATCTAGAAGTGTTGAAGGAGAAGAGTTTGCCCAATATATGCAAGATTTACACCAAAAAGTGAGGGAAAAACTCAGTTGGAGCAACCCACAGTATAAAGAGAAGGTTGATTTGAAGAGAAGAGAAAATCATTTTGAAGTTGGAGATATGGTATTGGCACACCTTTGAAAGGAAAGATTTCCTAGCCATACCTACAACAAACTCAAGTGGAAGAAGATTGGACCATGAAAGATCATCAAGAAGTTTTTGTCAAATGCCTACGAGTTGGAGCTACCTAAAGGTTTGGAAACCTCCCCAATTTTTAATGTTTCAGATTTATATATTTACAATGAGGGAGAGACATTAGAACTACAAGAAGAAGAGAAGACATTACCATAAAAATGGAAGGAGTGGCTACCTAAGAAAGCACAAGAGGAGATTGAAGATATTTTGGATTCAAGAGTGATTAGGAAGACAAGGGGCAAAGAGTACA
>VDFB02161409.1:0-22801 GCA_007258455.2 Sequoia sempervirens | reverse complement strand
GTGTAGGATTTATTGACAGAGATCAGAGATGTTCCATATCTCTGGATTTTGTAGTTTATCATGTGATGGATATATGTATGATGGACATGTGACACATATTATATTATATTGATATGGGACAGTTCTTATTGAGACCATGTAGTATGTTTCCTTTTATGATGGGTGATTATATGCATGCGTATATGGTATTACTTGTTTATGTGGATGGATGCATTGGTTTATTTATGCTCATGTTTATGATATGTGATGTTCATGTGGATGATTGGATATAGGTACTTATGGAATATGAATAATTTTATTGATGCATGGTGATATGATATGCGCATGGTGATATGTTATGTGTATATGTGGGATCTGTATATGAATGCCTAGTGGACTTGTTTGTCATGTATGTATATGTGTATGATGGATTTTGTATGAATATTTTATATATGCAAGATGTGATGTATTATGAGTCTGACACTTTGTGATGCAGGTGACGATGTATGTATGGACCTAATATGTGGTGATGTAGATGATGATGTATGTATGGACCTAACACGTGGTGATGCAGGTGATGATGTATGTATGGACCTAACATGTGGTGATGCAGGTAATGATGTATGTATGGAATAGTGCTTTTGTAATTTCAGAAGGAATAACACACGGCCATAAGTACCAATAAGAATCGACATGATAATGGGAGGTGGGTACGTGGTGATTGTGAGGATGGGTGTCATTTGGCATATATCAAAAGTATCAGTATCCTGAGAAGAATGGAAAAGAATGGGGTAAAGCATTTGCACAACCAAAACCATAGGGTGAGTGTAATGCAATGAGTATGAAAATGCAATCCTAATTCAATTTGCCATCTTTGGAGCACTGGTTTTTGCTATAACATAAGACATGATACACCAAGGTATGGAGGACTGAGGTAGATTAGTGTCTAATGCATGAAACAAACACGCCAGACAAGAAGGCTATCCCACACCCCAAAGTCACAAAGACCTTGGTCGGGCCCGGTATTGGGATAACCACAAGCACAAAAGGATGTCCCAGTGTAACACAAGACCCCAAGGACCTTGGTGGGTACTACGTGGGGCAACCAAGAAAACACAACAAAAGAAAAGATCGAGATATGCTCCTATGTGGACCAATCAAAACACGCCATAATATGATAGATTATGGCGGACTTGACAAGTGATTATAGGGAACTGAAATGATAAACAAGAACCAAAAGCTTCAAAAAATCGCAATCAATCTCAAATGTCCTTTGCCATAGGATCGAGAGGATAGATGGAATTGATGAGGTCTGTTAGGAAGGATGTATCCTGCTGAGACCTATGATGGATATTAAGCGAAACAATTGATATGATATAGGATATTCAAAATTGATTAGATTCATTGGTACAATTGGGTCTTGTTTGTTAAGGACCAACTGGATAAAGGCATAGCTTGATGACACAACACAAGGGAGACAAGACACAACTTAAAGACCTAGGGGCTCGGGGGCCGATCAGAGATTAGCCTTGCCTACGTGAAAGCGCAGAGCCTCGTAGTTCATGGAAAAAGACCATGGATAAAGTGGAAAGAAGACAATGGTGACCGATGATGAAGGACACAAAATGCAACAGACAAATGCCTCGGGGGAGGATCAAATGACCAACCTTGCCTATGTGAAAGCGCAGGGGCAACGTAGTTCAACAAAGGATGAAAGTGACGCGAGAGGATGAGATCTAGATGGAGACCGACACGATGGATGATCCTACATGACAACACAGACTAACCGACAAAGGGAATGAAAGACACAAGCCCAAAGCGAGGTATATAAAAAAGCTCAGGATGAGGGATAGGTAAGGTGGGTCGTCCAGTGCTCAATTCATAAATACCGAGCGGCCTAGGCTGAGGTGGGTGGGGATGATAGTGCGGATGTAAGCATAAAATAACTAGGACATCAGGTAAATAATGATTGTTCCCTCACCGGGATGGTGCCTCATGGTCAGGTGTTTTCACCATCCATACTTATCCAAGGGTGCCACCCAAGAGGTGATTTTCACCATAGGGACATATTTATTTATCTTACCATTTTTTTGATTTTTTCATAATTCTTTTGATTTTTTTGATTTTTTTTTGATTTTTTAGGTAAGTTACTAAACGGACTTTAGGCATAGAACCTCTCTGTGATGGAGGATATTGACCTGGGTTCATCAAGGGGGTCTCCTTCAGAGCGGTCACCGTATGCCCCGACCAGATTTTAAGGCCATGATATAAGGTTCTAACTAGTTTGCCCTCAAATTTTCCCCTCTTTATCACGGTCCGGCTTGAGTGCGCTTGGTTTCTTTAAAAGTGGATCTACAAGCTTCCACCGGGACTTGGAAATGCCCATAGGGACCTTAACCTTTTATTGTAATGACGCTTTGAGGCGATTTGCATGCTTTTCTTGCGTGATGATCATAGGTCCTATTCTCCGCTTCGGCTCTTAGCAACTCTTAGCTATGCAAGCCATGCAACACGAGCATCTTCTTTGTTGATAAGATTCTTCAAAGAAATCCTTAATGATGGAAGCTCAACTTCGATTGGTAAGACGGCTTCAGCACCATATACTAAAGAATAGGGGGTGGCACCTGTTGGGGTGTGGATGGATGTACGGTATTCCCAGAGGGCAGGATGAATATGGAGGTGCCAATCTCGTCTAGTGTTATTGACAACCTTTTTGAGGATGTGGATGAGGGTCTTGTTGGTTGCTTCTGCCTGACCATTGCCCTGAGGGTAATAAGGCGTTGACCAATGGTGATGGATGTGGAAGGTGTCGCAAAGGTTTTTCATGCCCTGGTTTTTAAAAGGTTTTCCGTTAATGTAAAGGATGGTGACCTGGATACTATATCCGGCAGAATATGGTAGAGGATGAATTTGGAAACTGAAAACGGGCTGACTTTGTGAGAGTGGCATTGCTTCCATCCACTCTAAGGAAGTACCTGCTTGCAATAATGATGAATGTATGGCCATCGATGATGGTGGGTAAATTCTACAATCAAGTCGAAACCCCATTGAGAAAAGGGCCATGGTGCTAGGGAGGGGTCAAGATCTTAGGTCAGCGCGGATCAAATCAAGATGTTGTTGGACATGGAAGGTGCATTTCTTCACAAATTCACAAGCATCATGTTCCAATGTAGGCCAATAATATCCAGCTTGTAGGATCCTTTTGGCCAGAGCCATACCCTTTGAGTGAGCTCCACAAACACCACCATGTACTTCTGTTAGTGTTGTGTAGGCTTCAGTCTCATTCAGATATCTAAGGAGGATTCCATCATACCCACGACGATAAAGCGTATCACCAATAATGATGTATCGGGACAAACGATGGATAAAATATTTACGTTGGTTGCATGTAAGTTCTAGGGGTATGATATTATCACGGAGGTAAGTGTATATGTCTTGGTACCACGGGGAGGTGGGACCAACAATATCGCACACCATGTCAGTCTTGGGAACATCATATGCAGGGATTAAAATTTGTTCAACAAGAAACTCACACTCCATATGGTCCTTAGGCATATCAATCAAGGAACCAATAGTGGCCATTGCATCTGCCGCTTTATTTTGTACCCGAGGGATTTGGTCAAACTGTATGAAGGTGAAATATTTCTTGAAATCATCCACCATGCATTTATAGGGTAACAATTTATCATCTTTCGTGAGGAATTCATCATTAACTTGTCTAATGACCAACAAAGAATCACCAAAGACTTTCAGATGGGTTATGCCACTACTTTTCAATTATGAGGCCATTGAGGAGAGCTTCGTACTCTGCCATATTGTTGGTACATGGGAATGCTATCCTAAATGATTTTGGGATGTAGTCACCTTGAGGGGTAACTAATAAAATTCCTGCCCCAGATCCACTATGAGTGTATGAGCCATCGAAATATAGCGTCCAAGCTGGTGCTTCTGTAACTGTGTAGATTTCTTCGTCTGGGAATTTAGTGTCTAGTGGGTAAGCATCTACCAATGGTGCTTCATCCAATTGATCAGCGATGACCTATCCTTTTATGGCTTCTACATACTTTATGTCAAATTCGCTTAGAAGCATGACCCATTTGGCCATGCGGCCAGTCAGAATGGTTCTGGATAACAGATACTTCAGGGGATCAATTTTAGCGATTAACTTGACTCGATGACTGAGCATGTAATGACGGAGTTTCTGTGTGCTGAAAACTAGCGCAAGGCAAGCTTTCTCCATGGGGGAGTAATTCAACTCATAGCCAACTAGTGTTCGACTGATGTAGTAGATTGCCCTTTCTTTGAATGACTCGTCATGTTGTGCCAATAATGCCCCCAGTGCAACTGAAGTAGCAGAGATATAAAGCAGGAGGGGTTTTCCTGTGATAGGCGGCATCAAAATCGGTGGATGAGCTAAATATTCCTTAATTTTATTGAAACCCATTTGACACTGCGGGGTCCATCAGAAGGTAGAGTCTTTCTTCAAACGATGGGTGAATGGCTGACATTTATCTGCTAGCTGGGCTATGAACCGACGGATGGACTGCATCTTCCCTTGGAGGCTTCTTAACTACTTTAGATTGGCGCGGGTGTGCATATCCGTGACAGCCTTTACCTTGGCGTGATCAATAACTTCTATAATTTTCTGGAGACTATGAAACCCAACAACTTTTCCGGACGTGACCCCAAAGACACACATTTTGGATTTAGCCGCGAATCGATAATAATGCTCTAACCGCCAAATATCTTTTCGTGATGGCAAGATGTTCTGCTCGTTCGATTTCCACAGGTCATCAACATAGTCTTTCATGATGATATGGATGAGGTCATGGAAGATGACCGTCATTGCTCTCTGATATGTTGCCCCCACATTTTTGAGACCAAAGGGCATAACATTGTAACAGAAAGTGCCCCAAGGAGTCGTGAAGGCGGTCTTGTGTTGGTCTTCAAAGCGATTCGAACTGTTATAACCAGAAGCCATCCATATGGGATAACATCTCATGTCCTCACTGTTAGGTCGCACTAACATGTCACGTTAGGAAGAGGGAAATCGCCTTTTGGGTAGGCTTTGTTAAGATCCCCGAAAAGTCCGCACCGAATGTCCCTATTTGGTTTGGCAACCGAACTATATTGGAGATCCATCTCGAGTAGTCAATCGGTCTGATAAAACCCGCCCAGTAACTTCTCCAATTCCTTCTTGACTAACAACGTGACTTGCGGATGCATCTTGCGGAGCTTTTGTTTGACAGGCTTGGCGTCTGGGCGAATGTCTAAGTGGTGAACCACTAAGGCAGGGTCTAAGCCTGGCATGTCTGAGTATGACCAAGCAAAGTTAACAATTCCCTCTTGGAGTAGCTGCACAAAGACCGGATACTCTTGCTCTGAGAGTGACTTAGCTACATAAGTGATTTTAGGACTTTCAGCAGTTCCCAGATTAACTTCTTGTGTCTCTTCAATCAGAATAGATGATCGGGTAGATAATTGAATTCCCATAAGGGGAAGATGAAAATCTCCATCTTCTAGCGCCTCTTTGAGGTTTTCACCATCAGATGCATCCTTTATTTTTAGTTTTTCAAGGTCAGGAAGTGCCTCAGGGAGGTTTTCACTAGATGACCACTTTTTACTTTTCTTATTTTTATTTTTGCGACTGGAGTGTTCATCCTCCCCCAATCCCATAAGGTTGACATATGTGTCCGTAGACATATTGACAGGTGTGGTATCATGTAGGTCCCAATCGATAAGTTCAGGGTGACAAAGGGACAAGCTAATGGTGCAGACAGATAGGCATTCGAACATGGATGATAGATTGGTGTGATTGACATCATCGTACACATGTATGATAGATTCCTCCTTGGGTATGTCTTCCAATGAGCCATCGTCCACGGTGATACTATTGGAAGTATTAGATGATGTTGTGGGGCTTTTCTGTTTCTTGTCATACCCAATGCCTGTGTTTCTTGGTAACTTTGGCGTATTAATGGGTTGCAACCGCCCTTGTTCCTCTTTACCTAGGCCTATACCTTGATAGTTATGTTTTTCCATGAACTTTGTTGGCCAAGGGTACTTTTCCTGAAAATATTTCTTTAGAGGAGTCTTTGGTTCGGGCTCTTCTCGGTAGACCCATTGGCTTATGTCCTCTTCTGGTGCATCGATCTTGACACTTGGAGATCTGAAAGTGGTGGTAGGGATGTTTTTACCACTGAAGGTGATGGTCTTGTCTTCCTTTTGTGTAGCACTTGAAGGTTGATCGCACGTGTGGTGACAGTGGCATGGTGGCTACATTGAGAGCCATATGCATTTCATATTCACCACACCCTTTGTCAATGATCTGGACTTTGGTGACTGAAGGATTAGTGGTGGAGGATGGAGTGGTTATCACGATGGATGGTGGATTAGAGGATGATGAGTGGGATGCCCCCATTTCAACCCAGGACAATAATGTAAATGGGGAAAAGATGCTTCCAAAGCGACAATATTCAAACGGTTGGGGGGTCGGGCATAGATGGTGACTTTTGTCGTTGACGGGAATTTCGGCATTGATGGTATGTGGAGGGACGACTTGCATAGCATGGAGCCATACCAAGGAGGAGAGATTATACGGTAAGTCCAGATCAAGGACATGCCGGTAGTATCTTTGAAATATAGGTCCCACTTGGATAGGAAGCCGATAATTCCTTCTGAATTTCTTTCTACATTGTCATAGGCTTTGATTGTAATGATCTGGTTGCTTAAGTCCACTTGAGTATACCCCACCTATTTTATGAATTTCAAAGTACATAAATTGAGGGCAGAGCCATTATCTACCAAGACCCTTTTTATTTTATGGTGAGCAACCACGACTTCGATGTGTAAGGGGTGATTATGATTGACATCGATGTTTGGCATATCATTTTGGCTGAAGTGTAGGTGATGAGACAAAGCCAAGTGTCCCACCAAAGCTTGGAATTGCGTGGGGTCGATGTCATTTGGCACATGGGTTTCCTGCAGGGCTCTATTGAGGATTTCTTGATGTACCGAGGAAGACTTAAGCAAATCCAAAATGGATATATGAGTGGGGGTCTTCCTTAGGTGATCAAGGATGTTGTACTGAGAGTTCTACAGGAGTCGGTTGGGTGGGTGCAAAGGCTGCAGGGATGGTGATATGGGCTCGTCGTGTAGTAACAGCACATTGAGGGTCTTTGGCTTTAACGTGTATCATGGATACTCGGGGTTCCATCTGCTCAATGTAATGAATAACACCCTCGTAATTGAAGGGCACATTCTTGTAGTTCACATTATTTGTGTTGTTGTTTTGAGGATTACTGTTGGAGGCGCTAGGGCCTTGATTATGGTTTGGGAAGGCGTTTTGATAGATCTACAGTTGAGCATTGGATGACGAAGGTTGACTGGGGTCAACCTTGATATCTCCTCGATCAATGAGATCTTGGACATAATTCTTCAAACCCTGACACTTATTCAAAGAGTGTCCCTTGATTTTATGGAAGTCAAAATACTCATTTTCTTTAAACCATGCTGGCTTGGGTTTGGACTCGTCAAATGGCTTGGTGACAGGGAACGTGATCGGATAGTTGATCTGTAATAGCTTATTGAAGACGACGCTCAAAGGTTCTCCTAGTTGAGCATACTGGCGTTTAGTGTTGCCTTGGTTATTTTGATTGGACTGTTGGGGAGGACGGGGTGTCCCTTGCGGTACAGATATGGCATTAAGTATGGATTGTTGTTGTCTCTGGGATGTGTTAGCCACGTGGACATGTTTAGTATCTATGACGCCATCATTTACTGCATTTTTGTTCTTGTTCCAAAAATGTGGCTTGTCGTTGAATGACCTTTCCTTATCTTGATTATATATTTTGATGTGCCCTTTGGCAACAAGAGCACGCTCAAGGATGGGTCCCTTCTCTACTACCTCCGCGAAAGTGGTGACACAATGTAATCTAAAGTTATAAGCCATGTCGGGATGAGAGTTCTCCACGAAGAGGGTGACCATGTCCTTTTCTTTCAAAGGGGTTTTCATTCGGCTTGCTAGGGCATGCCACCTTTGGAGGTAGTTAGTAAAGGTTTCCCCTTCACACTGTTTCTCTTTGAGGAGATCCAAGGTATCAGTATCTTTCTCCAAATTGAAGGAGAAGTAGGAGACACTTTTCTGACAGGTTAGCAAAAGATTTTATGGACCCCTTTTCGAGGGTCATGAACCACCCTAGGGCGTTGCTAGCCAGACTCCGGGGGAACAGGCACAAGAGATAGTTGTCATTATGGATAATTTCTTGACACTGGGAGTAAAATTCCTGCAAGTGGGCCTTAGGATCCTTGTTTCCCTTGTATTTGTCAAATTTTGGTATCTCGAAATGTTTAGGAAATGGGATTAATGAGATGGAGGGATCATATGGATATGGGCATATGTCTTCAAATTTGAATGATTGTTTTGTAGCCCCGGCTTGAAGGTCCTTAAGTGCAGCTTTGATTTCTAGTATGTCCGCATTGGCCGGTGAGTTGGACAGATATTGATGGTAGGACGATTGTGGATCCTGCTGAAAGGGCGTCGGATTGTTGAAATACGGGTTTGGATGATTGGATAATGATATGGCTTGCTGGTAAGATGGGGGATTTTGTTGATACGGGGGCTGTTGTTGTGGGGTATAATATGGATTTGTTTGATAAAAGTGTGGGGTAGGTTGTTGAGGAACTTGGATGGGACGTTGCGTGTTGGTTTGTTGGTGTTGAGGGTATTGTGGTGATTGTTGGGAGGTCGCATAAAACGGTTGTTGGTGGAATTGTTGTTGATTGTGATAGTAGTAGTGTTGGGGAGGTTGTTGTTGTGACATCAAAGGTTGTATGGGCCGAGATGGGATATTGTGTTGCGGTTGGGCCTTTGGACGCAAAATGGATGTGAGAAAAGGGGATGTGGTCTGAGCAATTGGTCGAGATGGATTTCCTTGTGATTGGTAGGGTGGTTGTTGTGAAGAGGCCAAAGTATTGTGTATAGGTTGTTGCGGATGAGATGGTGGAGGTAGTGTAGAAGTGTTTTGTAAAGGGGGCTATTGGGTACTACCTGGAATGTTCAGCTGGGATGTGCCTGGTGGAGGTAATTAAGGCAGAATGTTGGGTTGGTGAAGCTGTTGAGATGGTGTATTTGTAGGAGGTGGAAGTGATGTGGTAAAGGAGGTGCCCCCAATGTTGACTGGAGGTTGGTTGGAAGGAGGGGGTGCTATTAATGTTAATGGCAGAGGTTGTGGAACATTTTGTGGCATACTGTAGGCAAAAGGATTATTGGGATCAGGCGTTTGAGGTCCTCCTATAGCTGAAGTCGAAGCATATGGGGGATAGTTAACCTGATAAAGAACGACATTGCCAAATTCAGGTTGATGCCAACCCTCAACTGGCGGAACATTGGGGAAGTATGAACCTTTTAGTGTGTCTTGTGACCCTAGGAGTACGTTAGATGGGGCACCCCTATATTTGGACAAGTCAACATTGGAGGGGGGTTTGACACCCTTCTCAATTAGGTGGGCCAAGATTTCTTCCCCATGTTTTTCGAGCAAACGGTCAGTCATTTGCACATTGGCAGGATTACTAAAATGTTCCTCAAGTGTGAGTTCGGGTTGATTAACCATACTCTCTTCACCATGTGGCGAGTTATTCTGATTTTCAGTGTTAGAGTGTGATGAAGTACCATTATGAGGATCATGGGGGATGTTGGTACCCTTGTTAGGATCTGATGAGACGTGCATTGTATTGTTGGGATCTTGAGGGTTGTTTGGTTGGGCATTCTGGGCTTGATGGTCGGCCATTTTCTTTGCCTATGATCGAGTCTGAACGGGCATGCAAATGTGCTCTGAGTGGATTATAAAAATGTTTTTGACGAATGATTTGATTGTGATTGGATGAGGTGTGATTTGGATGGGATTTGGATTTGGATCAGATTTTGTTGGATATATTGGATCGGATTGGATTTTGATTGGATTGGATTTGGATTTGGCAAGATTGGATTAGATTGGATTGGATAATTTGATCGAATGATTGGTTTTGATTGATTTGGACTATTGGATGGGTATGATTGGATGACGAAAGATGTGAGAGAGAGACCTTAAGCTTGATCAAAGGAAGTTACCCTTAGTGACATAGAGCTTTGATTGATTAAGAGGATGATTATGGCATCGAATCCACCTTAAGATAAGAATGGATTGATTGGGCCAAGGATGATAACTTATGACACCAAATTCACCTCAAGGTGGAAGCGAATTGATTGGGGTCGAAGTTAAAGACTAATAATCAAATTCAAATGCTATGGTCAATTTGGGTAACCACTTTGTAAAGCAAGTTTAAGGAGGTTTGGTTATGAGTGGTGTTTGGTGATGAAAATGATAAAATTATGATGTTCGCTAGATAATGGTATGGACCTTTGAATGGAATATGAGGAAATTAGAATGAATGGGTGGATTGGAGATGATTGCGAAGAGTGAGTGGGGATTTATAATGGTTAAAAAAAGGTTTAGAATGGTAGGATGGAGGTTTAAATGGATCAAATGGAGGTTTTGGGAGGCTTAGGATGATGAGATAATGATTGGGAAGGGTTAAATGATGGTTTAGAGGCTAAACGGATCTAAATGGGGCAATTTCGGGTGTTCAGGAGGGCAAATTCGCCCTTCTGCAGTAAAAATCAGGGGCGTTGATAGCTTTCTGCAGTAAATCAGGGGCGCTTCCGCCTTTCTGCAGCAAAATCAGGGGCGTTGACATCTTTCTGTAGCAAAACAGGGGTGCTGCCGCCTTTCTGTAGCAAAACAGGGGCGCTACCGCCTTTTTGCAGCAAAATAGGGGCACTACCGCCTTTCTGCGGAAAAGTAGAGGGTGCTACCGCCTTTCTGCGGTAGGACAAAGCTTGGTTTTGATGGAAATGGCTATGACAATGACACAAAATGATAAAGTAAGGCCAAAGTATCAAAGATTTGACAGAGTTTTCATAAGAAAACACTTCAAGCAAGCACAATCCTATGATTAGTATTAAAGGTATGGCCAGGCAAGGTCTTAATCTAGGATGCACAAGGCTTCTAGGTATGTGAGACACAACCGTGAACACCAGCCCGTCACAAGCATGAGTCGGGAACCCCAACGAGATACTGAAAGGCTCAGACCAACTCTTCACGTCTATCTAGGTATCACCCTAGCTTCGACACTCCGCCAATTACGACGTGACTGGATTGGGGTACAACTTTCGTTCTCCCTCCTTTGTATACCCCACCGGTATGCGTGGTTAGAATCATCCCTTGGGATGATGAAATCCCCAAGCAGGTCCCACTAAAAAGAAGACACTAACCGCTTCCAACTACTCCCCAGGCTCACACGAAGTGCAAGGGGAAAGTGAAAATAAATTAATGCCCCTTTGGGTAACACAAGAATAAACAATCACAGCAAGCAATGAAGTTTACTCCCCCTAATTAGACTATGTTCCAAAACAACAAGGATAATTTTTGAAAATCTGATCAAATAGATGGCCCTGCAAACAAATGTTAGGTATCTTTTTCTTCGTTCTTGGTCAATTACACCCTAATATGCTGCAAAACGTTAGCAAAAAACACTAATATTCTTGCCAAAACAATGTTAGAGGGTTACTACTTGAAAATGACAAGAAACGAAAGCAAAAACGAAGTTAAAATGACTGTTTTACCTTCCAAACTGTGCTATTTCGGGGCGCTTCCGCCTTTCTGCAGCAAAGCAGAGGGCGCTGCCGCCTTTCTGCGGTAAAGCAGAGGGCGCTGCCGCCTTTCTGCAACAAGGTTAGAGGGAACTTCTGCCCTTCTGCAGCAAGATGTTAGAGAAAAAAAGCCCTTCAAAATGAAAGGGCGTATCCACCCCTTTGCAAGAAACTTTATCAAATTTTTTTTAAAAGGAAAGTGGTACGCCCCACTGCAAGAGAGTGTTAGAAAAATCCTTCTAAGTACACACCTAACTGCAACAAACTATTAGAAGAACATGAAATTGACAGACATAGGGTGCCGCCGCCTTTCTGCAGAGGACAAGAGGGTGCTGCCGCCTTTCTGCAGTGGACAAGAGGGCGCTGCCACCTTTCTGCAGTAAAGTAGAGGGCGCTGCCGCCTTTCTGCGTAAAGCAGAGGGTGCTGTCGCCTTTCTGCGACCTTTTCCTACAAAATTCTTAGCAAAAAGGGAGGTTAAATGCAAGAACTCATTTGTGGATCCCACTGGGCGTGCCAGAAATGTGTACCTTAATGTTCTACCCTACTTTAATGTGCAAAATAACTTAGAATGCAAGTGATAAAAGACTAAGGACACTTCAAGATTAGCCTAAAGAGTGATGAAACAAGAAGGAAAATGGATAAAACAAGATGCAAATGATTTCACCTTCCTTGCTGTTGACGACTCCTTGATTGGCCCTTGCTTGGGATGATTTTATGTGCTCCTTAGATGGCTTCTTGAGTGACTAAATGCAAGATTGAATGTGCAAAATGATTAGAATGAATGGCTAGATGCTAGTAAAATGAGTGAGAATGAAAATTGACAGCATGTAGTTATCAAATGGCTAAGTGTTGAAAATGCTCTTGAGGAGGGGGTATTTATAGGAGAATTTGAATTCTCTAGAGAATTCAACAGTCAAGATGCATCCAACAAGGCCAAGATGAAGGGCTATGGTGGGTTGAGAACCCACAAGCCCTCACATCTTGACATGTGGATGGTGAAGTGGCCAAGAGAAGATGAGGTGTAAGTGAGGTGTCAAAAAGGTACATGAGGTGGAGGAAGGACAAGCACCTTGGGGAGTGAGAAGATTTCCACAAAAAGGGATTTCTTGTCCCCAAGTGGGAGTGAAAGGGACATTTGAGGAATTTTGGAATTCCTCAAAAATCTACATGGGAAAAGGAAAGGTGGTTGAAAACATAAACATTCTTAGGAGAATCTAAAGGATAAAAGGTGGGCTCCAAAAATGTGGGACTTGGTCACATGTGGAGATTGTGACAAGTCCAAGGTTCTAGAAGCCTTGGAAGGATGGAATGTGAATTAATTAAAAATTCACATATAAAAGAGGGGAATCTAGGATAAATAAATGTGAATTAAAAATTCACATGGGAAAGGGGGTCAATGCCAAAAGAAGGTAAATGCAAAGGTTGGCTAAAAAGTGGTGCTAAATCTGGCTAATGACCTTGGTTAAGGTTGTGCAAATATTGGATTAGGCTAATTAATGGAAGATTAGAGGCAAGTGGCAAATGTAGGAGGATGTGACATTAATCTTTAATTAAGATGATGCACATCATAATCATGAATTAATTAAATTAATTCAGATTAGGGAAAAATTATGGAGGATGTGACAAGGAGAGAGAAGATGAAGAATTTTAAAATGACTAAATTAAATAAATTAGTGTATTTATTTAATTTAGAGAGGAAGAATGTGAAAGATAAAATATTAATTATTAAATTAAATACTTTACCGATATGAGATAAAAAGGTGTAATATTAATTTAGTAAATTAATATTTAATATGATAGATGAAAAGGGAGTAAATTTAATCATATGGGAGTGATTAAATTTAGGTGTCTACAGTAAGCTCCTAGAATTGCATTCCTAATGGTTGGAACTCTCAATAACTCAAATGTAGAGAGGCTTACCTTTAGCTTCTTGAGTTCTTCTGCAACATATATAGCCAATTGTTCTTCACTTAGATCAGCAAGAGTCTCTCTTGGATAGTCCACCACCCTGTCTTTGCTTGCTTCAACACTCCTTCCTTTTGATGGATCTATTTGTGCTTGATCTTTAGAGAAATATTTCCTTGACACCGGAGGATATGGCAGATTATTGTTGGCATTATGATCTAGAGATGTGGTGAAATTGTTTGGAGGGATGGAAGTGGTGAAGGGGCCTCCAGCATGTGGATGCCTATGTGGTAGGTCCCTCAGATCATACTTCTTGGCAGGCCTCTGGAAAGTCTATACTTCTTCAACATAAGCTTCTTCCTCATCCATGGGGCCATTGTCATTCATTGGATTTTCATCAAACAACTATGAAATCTCATCTCCATTGCACACTTAATCTGCCTCTTCCTTGAGCTGGTTTGATTCTTCTTCAGACACATTGTCTTTGCTTTGTGGAAAAGGAGCATGATTTAGTACCAAAACTGGTGAATCATAGGGAGTAGATGGTACAATTTCCTGACTACTTGCATTATTCTCCACTTCATACTGAAAAATTGAAGCTGTTGTCTAGAACTCTCGACAATCTAACTCATAATGTTGACTCATTTTATGGAGCCTACACCATCCTGATAAAGCAGCCTCATCCAAATATACACCATTAGGAGGCTTCTCTTGATTGACTGGTTGATCAAATGGGGTAGGGACTCCTCCATTGTTAGGCCTTGTATTCCAAGTCCTGTTTTGTCTGGGTGGCTGTCTCCTGTCAAAACCTTGTCCACCAACTTGACCTCTATCAAAGTTTTGGCCTGAGGATTGTCCTTTATCATAATTCTGCCCTCTGTCATTACTATATCCTCTGTCATTATTATACCCTCCTTCATTGTTGTATCATCTTTCGCTATTATATCCTCTTTCAAGATGTTGCCCCCTATCAAAATGTTGTCCTTGTTGATTTTCTCGACTTTATCTGCTCTGATTGGACTGCATATTTCTCTGAGCAGCTTGCAACTGACTATTTTGGTTCCTCAAGTAAGTCACCTCCATATTCAGCTTCTTCACTTGTTCGGTCAAGTCATCCAGTCTCTCCTGGTCAGGATTTCTATATGGAGGCTGGTTCACATTATTTTGGGGATATCCTATTGCAGTACTGGTATTTAATGACTGGTTCAACACTTCAGAATTCTACAGATATGTGGGATAGCTAGCATGAGATTGCGGATGAAGAGGTTGATTCACATTTTGCTGGGAATAGCTAACTATAGGTGGAATTTGACTCACTGGAGGCCCTGTGTGAGGGACCATATGCAACTGAGGAATTGGATTCATGATGGGAGTATGATTGGTGAGAGCCTGGTTGAGAGCTAGGACTTGTCCATGGTGAACAGCGGGTCCCAATGATGGTAAAGGCCCAGACACATGTTGTCTTAAGGCAGTGTTAACCTTTACAGCCTCTGCATATGCATCAAGTAGGGTATTAGGAGGATTGTTTCTCCACTTCATGAAGGTAGCTATCAGACTATCAAGCCCTTCATAATAGACTTCTAAAGCAGTGGCTTGATCAATAGCATAGGGGGCTTGCAGTCGGGTATAGGCACGATGAAACCTATTGTTAAAGGACCCTATAGGCTCATGGACTTCTCTTTTAACATTAGTGAACTGGGGATAAAACTCATTGGGACTAATGGGAATCCTGAACTTCTGTAGGAATGTAGTCTCTAGCTTAGTCCAATGCTAGATAGACCTGGAAGGTAAGTGATTATACCAATAGAATGCATCTTCTCCTAAGGAATAAGGAAAGAGCCTACATGCTACATCTTCGTGATTGATTCCCCTATCCTTAAGGCTAGTCTGAAAGATCTTGATGTGCTCCTCAACAGTTCTATTGGGATCATTAACATGGAACTTTGAACAGAAGTGCTCAGGATTCTTGGGCATGACATTGTAATTAGCGAAACTTAATGGAGATGGGTTATTAGCTAGGACAGCCATTGGTGGAGGTGGGGGTGGTAATGGCTGATTTATGGCTAGCTGAGGTTGATGGATGCGAATGTCCTCAGATGAAGATGAAGATGAACTTGATGAAGATGAGAATTATGGAGATGATGGAGGTGGTCAGGTGGATGATGATTCTCCCCTTCTGCTGGTCCTTCTTAACCTAGTAGGGACTAGTAATTCTTGAAATTCCTCCTCTCCTAGAGTAGATCTGATTCTTCTTCTGAATCTTTTAGGAGAGATGGCTGACAAAAATTGATCCAACTTAGCTTATTCAGGCCCTCCTTCTAGTGCCAATTTGTTGATGATGTTTTCTGCACAGCAACAACTAAGACAGAATATGAAATCCTATCTCTCTTGAAAGGTAAATCTCTATCAGCAAGCCTCAAGAGATAATCCCAAGGTCTCTAATGTCAAGTCTTGACAATGCATAAACAACTCAGTGATAAATGTGAAAATGTTGGTAATCACAAAGGGACCTTACTACAAGAAAATACTGAATCTTGAACTTATCAAATCTCGCAATGTACTGATACTTCAACCCTGAATCTAATCCAAATAATAAAGAAATAACAAAAGGTTAGGGTTTTAGAGAGATTCCTAAATCTAACACTACTCCTAAGATTAACAATGCAAATGATGAAATACTTAAAATGGACTAATCCCTCATAAACTAATTCTTGCTTAACCTAGACGAACCTGCAATCTCACAGAAACCGTGCAATCTTCTAAGGCATTAAATATTTTCAGATCATGAACATTCATCCAAGACTACCCAATTGCAATTGAAATGAATAAATCTCCACAATTGAACTAAACACAATGGATATAAAGGTCCAGGCTAACTTTGTAAAGCAACTAACAATCAGCTAGCTGTAAAAAGTATGGACCAGGGATTGTTGCAAACACTTCAAGCATCAAATCATGAACACCATTGAATCAGATTCAAATCTAAATCTAACGTATATTTAATAACCTTGAGAAATTTGAAAGATAGAATCATAAGAACCATGCAAGATAAGTCAATACAAAAGAGATCACCAGAAAATCACAATGTCTTCAATTATATTGAATCACCAAATTTCAGCAACAATTCCAATGTTCTATTACAACACTTTCTCAGAAATTGAATAACTTCTACCTCTGCTATACTACCTAATTCACTCTTAGAACTATCTGTCTTTTTATTCTATGTTCTCTATTCTATATATATTACAAATGAGGTGAAATGCCAAATTTATAGGAATCCCCAAAGCATGTCGACCTAGCAAGGGTTTACAATCATAAAATAGCCACAAACAAGTCGGCCAAACTAATGTTTACAATAATAAATGGCCATAAAATAGGTCAGCCCAAGGAGAATTCAAAATAGAACAAATTAGCATTAAATGCTTGAACTCAATCCAGGTCGGCCTGGGATCTTCAATATAATTCAAACCAAGGCACAAGTTTCAATGCAACCTTATATTAACTGCTTCCTTCCATTCTTATCCTGAGTGCACCTCACCAAGTCAGCCAAGGGTGGAATATCTTGAATTTCTTTATAGATTAAACTTCATATCTAGAATTTTCTTGATGACCTAGTAAAATTTAGCCTGCACTCAGCAAAAACTAGCATCAATAATATCCATTATAACATGAAAGTTAGAATTAGCCCATCACAAATAACATATTCATCATTCCAAATAAATTCAAACATAGATCGAAATGAACCCAAAAACATCATTAAAGCACAGACTTCACAATTCAGGATTTCAAGCCAACCGCAGAATCCAGGTCAGAAAGGAAATTTCAGAAAAATTTGGGTTAGGAAGATTTTCCTGAAGAAGGCACAAAATCAACCATAGATCATTAAAATGCAGAAAGATGTAGATAACCTTGCGTAATTTATCAATTTAGAGCATGGAATGCTAAGAATTTATCATTAAACTCATCTATTCACCCGATTTTCAAGTTTCATCAAGTGTCACAGAGAATTCGGGAAAATCCGACCAGACTGGAATTCTGCGAAAAGGGAAATTTTTTGGAGTTTCAACACATTCTGGGAAAATGGAGGGGACAAGGAAAATCGGGGAAATCCAACTGGGCAGGAAAATCCCGGGGTTGACAGAAAACCTGAATGTCGGCAACCTAACACAATCTCACTCAAATTGATCGAAGATCACAAATTTGAGTACCCTGGGCACGAAACCAACTTAACCTGAACCTCCTACAGATCTTCTTTGAATTCTAGGCTCATTCAAAAACAAGTTAAGATGAAATGGCGATGCCTTAGGCATGAAACCCTAAATTTTTACCATTAACGCACATAGCAAGCTCGGGACACAGATAACGGCCCACAAGCAAGCTACCTCTAGATGCAAATGAACGAAAAAACTCATAACTTTCTTGGGAAACCATAAATAAAGCAATATCACATACCATGAATAAAATGCCATTCGACTCCAACAAAGACAAACAACAATTCGAATGCCCAAGCAAGCAACAATGATGAAAATGCCAAGGGAATCACAACCAGATCAATAATTTACAAATTCAGTATGCCACAGCACGCCAAGTACCCTAGGATCAAATATCCCAACTTAAGAGAACAAAAATCATAATGGCATAAACCTCAAAAATCAACCATATTCAGAAAATTGACGACAAGATGAAATTTTGAAAAAATCCGGCCCAGGCAGAATTCCGCGAAGGCCAGAAATCTCTAAACCACGGTGTAAAGTAGACCGAGCTGAACTTCGGGTGAAACCCAGGAAAATCTGGATGGGGTGGAAAATCCCAAAACAGTGCAAAAACCTGAACTTGGCCCAAAACTTAAGATTTTCAATATGCAACTTAGGGAAAACACTTAGGCAAGCAAGATAAACACTTAAGCTCATGCCAAGGCAATGCAAATCCTCAAAATCAAAGAGGCCAAAACAACAAGAGTGAAAGAAAAAGAGGGTCCCTGCTTTCAGCGGGGTGTGTGTGCGAAAACTGTATAACAAACCGTTCACCAGAAGACCGCAATTGTCAAATAGAGTCTAACTTGTTCACTAGAAAAATGCATTTGTTAGCTAGAATCACATTTGTTTACTATTCAGTCGCATCTATTACACTGAGTCTAATCTGTTAGGGAAACTGAGTTGCATCAGTTTACCAGTTTATCACATATGTTATTTAGAGTCACATCTGCTCAATTTCAAACAACCTCTAATATACGAGTCACATGTGTCCAGTCTACTAACACCTCTGTTATTGGAATACCGCATGTGTCAAAACCCGAGTTGCATCTGATATATCCTTAGTCGCATATGTCATGTCTACTTGCACCTATATTAATTGGAAAACCACATGTGTCAAAACCTAAGTCGTATTTGATATAGTTTCTCACATCTGATAAACCCCAAGTTGCATTTGAAGCAGTTAGTCACATCTACAAAATCCCGAGTCGCATTTATCTTATACAAACCCAAGTTACATTTTACCAGTCATCAGTCTGCTCCTAGAAAATTGCATCTTTTTACCAGTAAGTTGCATTTGCAAAATCTGAGTCACATCTGATAGTGAGTCGCATCTGCCTGATATAGACCCAAACATAGTTTCTCAAAAAACCACATATGTTCTAGAAAACCGCATCTGCTGATTTCTGCGACACATCTTCCTTTCTAAGCTGCAATTGTCTAATTACCAAAAAACCAGAAATTCACTGTCACAGTCCAATCCACACAATCATACCAGTCTCTGATTTGTCTTTTCACAGTGATCCTTGAACATAAACCTGAATGATTTGCTCAATTTTGCATCCTTTAGGTATCATTTAGTCATAGATATAGTCATCCTAGTTCCAAGTTTTAGTTTCATCTTAGGAGTACATATTACCTTTAGCTTAAATTCTTAAGAAAGTCACTTTTGCAAACTTTAGAGTAGGTCCACTTATCCACACTTTGGAAAAACTATTGCTTCAACGAAATCTATCATTGAACATAGTCATGCCATCATATCTTTTGTCCTACAGTGAATCCTTCCAACTCATCAGTCCAGTTTGGGAGCTCACCTTATCTTTGGTCCTAGTCCTACAAAAGTTCCTTGAAATAACTAAATTGACGCCTTGGTTAGACTTTAGTTGGTTGGTAACCTCGTCTCAGGTTCACAAAATTGATTACCTCAAAAGTTTACTTAGATTTTTGCCTACTTAGATACTATCATCCTAGGATAGCATCATTTTAGATATTCCTTATTTGCATCCATAAAATCCCAAAAACATAAACTAGAGTCATACTATCTATAGACGTAGTTTGCATTCCTTGCATATTGAGCTTATCTTACATGGTAGAAACAAGGTCTAAGAGAAAAGAGGGAGAAAAGATTTCAACCCCAAATAACTTCAATTTGTTCTCAAACCCCTTTCAGGGGACATCCTCATCAATACCTCATAAAACTTTGTTAGAAAAATTCACCACTAGGGACCCACAAGGACACATTTTAGTGGAAGACATGGAGGCTGCTTCACAAGACCCTAAGTTTTCCACTTTTGTAGATGAGTACCTAGCAAATGATCGTCAACGATACTTAGCCAAATTGCTAGCTGAAGGTGCCACCTTACCTACAAGATTTGATATTAGTACCTTACAAACTCAACCTACATAAGGGACAAACACAACGACTACTAGTACCACTATACATCTGGTAACTACAACCATACCATCTGGCATACCTACAAAAAGTACGGAAGTCCATACATCTCCATTTGGTACATCTAGCATGACACATGGTTTTAATTTCACTATAGGGGCATCATCGTCCACTCCCTTCGGTCCTCTTGTTGGGAACAAAAGATCTAAAACGTCAGCTCCTACATCAAGTGTTAGTGTCACTGGTACCATACCACAAACAACAACTATACCACGTGTCAATGTCACTAGTACTATTCCACAAATTGGGGTCTCACAGATAGGAAACATACCCTCCTTTCAATATGGAAGTTGACCCATGCCTTCACAAATTCCAAATCAGAATCCATTCTCACAGATTCCAAATCAAAATCCATTCTTATAGATCCCAAATAAAAACCCATTCATTAACACTCCAAATCAAAATCCACTCTACATACCAACACTTAACCAAAACCCATCACAAAATGTTGGATTCCAACACACGTACATAGACCCAAACAATCCAACTAACACATCATTAACCCAAGTTGAGGCCCTGCAGACACAAATGCAAGCCCTCCAAACACAAATGGATAACATGGCGGTGTCTAACAAAAAAACCTTTTCAGTAAAGGATTTATGCCCATTTCCCTTTGACAAATCATTATACATGGCACCTTTCCCACATGGATATGTTATGCCTAACTTTCCCAAGTACAACGAAAATCACTGCATATCATATAGAACACATGCATAAATAGGAGACGGCATAATCATATAAGACAACTGCATATCATATAGATCATTGCCAAAATCATATATATATATATATATCGAGTAAAAAGTGTCACATCACAATGTCATAATGTATTTTTCAAAATGAAGCCCGTAGGCTCTATGATCAAAATACAATGTCCATCAATAAATATCATAACATGTCTCTATCCAAAGCTCCCACTACTCCCATGTGGAGAATGTGGAGGTGACTGACGACGAGATCCTGATGACCTGTGTGTAGAAGGAGGCCTGTCATATGGTCTTGTCTTGTGGGGTCCTATGACCTCCTCTATACTTTGAGTCCTACTATGAGTCCTGGTCTAAGACATGCTCTTATGTGCTTGGGAGTAACTGGGAGCCTGTCTCTCAGGAGGAACCTCTCCCTCATATAGATCCATGTAGTAAGTCGCTCTCTCAATAGCTTGGACCAACTCCCAAGCGAAAGTTGTAGCCGACCCACTGCAAAGATTCCTCAACTCTCTGAATCTCTGCTCGGTCCCCTGTCTCTGAGCTATGGCCTGATCTCTATCCATATATGCTTTGTCTCTCTCCATCACAACTGAATCTCACTTTGCCATCAATGCCCTCATCCGCTCCTCCAAAGATGCTACCTGGGCCCATAAATTTGCTACCTCCTGATCAACAAGACCTGTATCATCTTGTCATGGCCGCTCTCTCCCATCATCCTCCCAATCCTCCAAAATCATTTCTTAGAGCTCCTGCTCTTGGTCATCCATATCTTCCTCCTCATCATCATCCCAGTAGTCAGCGAGTAGACCAAGAGCATCTATCTCCTCCTCCTCCCTAACCACCTCCTCCTCTGCATGCTCCTCTAGAATGTCCTCCTCTGTTGCATGCTCCTCGCCACCAACCCCAACATCAACCTCCTCCTCTCCCCTACCAACCTCAAGCATGGGAACATCCTCTCCCTCCCTCTCCTCCTCATGAATGGGTGATAAATGTGGGCCTTGTCCCCTGTGACCACATCTCCCCCTACCACCACCCCTCTAACCTCCTCCTCACCCATCTCTGCCATCACCTCTGCCACCTTTCCCACCACGACCTCTACCTCTCCCATGCCTACCCTACAGTCTTGTCCCACACCTCTCTACAGGTGCATCCTAATTTGGATAAGTGAAAGGAACTGACCTGTGATCTGCCCACCAAGTATCATATGCAACTATCATGCCCAGATCAGTTGCTCTGCCTCTCCACCCCCACTGTACCAGTTGTAAAGCATCAATATTTGCCTCTGTTGTGGCGACGGGAATCTTAGGTCCCCACAAGGTCACCTCCCTAGAGGATCAGGTGTACTATGCTCGTCCTCGAGGCTCATCCTAAACCTTGCCAAATTGTCTCAAGACCCGGTCTAGCAAATGCCTCTCAATAATATGTACATGTGACACTATCCTACCAATCAAGTACTACATCTATCTACAGAAGGGGAGGTGTCCATCCTCATCTGGACACTATGGGAAATCCATGTAGGGCCTCCAAATAAACTGAACCATCGTGTTAATAGCATGTGGGTAGAAACCAGTGTCTCCAACATGAGTTTAGGTGTTTTCCCCCACATAATGGAAGGCATAAGGAGATCCTTGTTGCAGCTCATCTATAACATGCAGATAGAAAATTGCTATGTGTTCCCATGCCCATACCATCAAGAGTGTGGTACCACAACTCATAGACTATACCTCTCTATAGGCAATATCATGCAAATGGAAATATAACATGGCCAACAAACAAGGGCCCCAAGCATATACCACCCATCTCTCTAACATGCCT
>VDFB02161408.1:0-24557 GCA_007258455.2 Sequoia sempervirens | reverse complement strand
GCATGAAACAAAAATGACAGATAAGAAGGCTATCTCAACGCCCCAAAGTCAAAAAGACTTTGGTCAGACTAGGTATTGAGATAACTACAAACACAAAAGGATGCCCCAACATAACACAAGACCCCAGGGATCTTGGCGGGTACTATGTGGGACAACCAAGAATACACAATCAAACAAAAGATCAAGATATGCCCCTATGTGGACTTATCAAAACATGCCATAATATGATGGATTATGGCAGCCTTGACAAGTGACAATAGGGAGCTCAAATGATAAACAAAAGCCAAAAGCATCAAAAGATCACAATCAATTTCAAATGTCCTTTGCCATAGGACCAAGGGAATAGATGGGATTGATGAGGTCTGCTAGGAAGGATGCATCCTGCTGAGACCTATGATGAATATTAAGTGAAAAGATCGATATGATGTAGGATATTCAAAACTAATTGGATTTGTTGATACAAGTGGATCTTGTTTGTTAAGGACTAGTGGGATAAGGGAATTGCTTGATGACACGATACAAGGGAAACAAGACACAACCTAAAGACCTAGGGGCTTGGGGGTTGATAAGAGATTAGCCTTGCCTACGTGAAAGCGCAAAACCCTCATAGTTCATGGAAAAAGACCATGGATAAAGTGGAAAGAAGACAATGGTGACCGATGATGAAGGACACCAAACATTTTAGACAAATGCCCCGGGGGAGGATCAAATGACCAACCTTGCCTACATGAAAGCATAGGGGAAACGTAGTTCGATGAAAAGACCACAAATAAAAGAGAAAAGGGACTGGTGAGGACGAAGGGATGGAGGACCAAAACAAGTTGATCCAAAAATGCCCCAGGGGCAAATCGAATGATCAGCCTTGCCTACGTGACAACGCAGGGGCAACGTAGTTCGACAAAGGATGAAAGTGATTTGGGAGGATGAGATTTAGGTGGAGACCGACATGATGGATGATCCTACATGATGACATGGACCGACTGACAAAGGGAATGAAATACATAAGCTCAAAGTGGGATATAAAATGCTCAGGATGAGGGATAGACAAGGGTTGTCCACTGCTCAATCAATACATACCAAGCGGCCTAGGCTGAGGTGGATGAGGATGACAGTGCGGATGAAAACATAAAATAACTAGGATGTTAGGTAGATAATGATTAAGCCCTCTACGGATGGCACTTTTTTGATAGGTTTTCACCATCCATACTTATCCAAGGCGCCACCAAGAGGTGGTTTTCACCATAGGACGGATTTATTTTTCTTTATTATTTTCTAGATTTTTTACTACTTTTTTGATTTTTTTTTTAATTTTCTACTTTAGGTGGGGTTACCAAATGAACTTAGGCATAGAACCTCTTCAGATGGAGGATATTGACAGGTTCGTCAAGGGGATCTCCTTCAAGAGTAGTCAACCTATAGGCCCCAGATCCATATTTGGCAGCTATGATATAAGGCCCTAACCAGTTTGCCTCAAACTTTCCCTTTTTATCACGATCTAGTTGAGTGCGTTGGTTTTCTTTAAGGACAAGCTCACCAACCTGGAATTGTCTAAGACAGACCTTTTTATTGTAATGATGTTTGAGGAGATTTTGGTATGCTTGCAGGTGATCATAGGCTTTTATTCTCTGTTCATCTAGTAATTCTAGCTGTGCAAGCCATGCAACATGAGCATCTTCTTCGCTGATAAGGTTCTTCAGAGAAATTCTCAACGATGGAAGCTCAACTTAGATTGGCAAGATGGCTTCAACACTGTATACTAAAGAGTAGGGGGTGGCACCTGTTGGGGTGTAGATGGAGGTAAAGTATGCCTAGAGGGCAGGATGAATATGGAGGTGCCAATCTCGTCCAGTGTTATTGACAACCTTTTTGAGGATGTGGATGAGGGTCTTGTTGGTTGCTTCTGCCTGACCATTGCCCTGGGGGTAATAAGGCATTGACCAATGATGCTGGATATGGAAGGTGTCACAGAGGTGTTTCATGGCTTGGTTTTTAAAAGGTTTTCCATTATCAGAAAGGATGGTGGATGAGATACGCAGAGAATATGGTAGAGGATGAATTTGGAAATCTGAGTACTAGTGATCTGTGAAAGGGGCATTGCTTCCACCCATTTGGTGAAGTACTCAGTTGCAGTAATGATGAATGTATGGCCATCGGATGATGGTGGGTAAATCTTGCCAATCAAGTTGAAACCCCATTGAGAAAAGGGCCATGGTGCTAGGAGAGGCTGAAGATCTTGTGCTGGGGTGTGAATCAAACCCGCATGTTGTTGACATGGAAGGTATTTCTTCACAAATTCACAAGCATTATGTTCCAATGTAGGCCAATAATAGCCAGCTCATAGGATCCTTTTGGCTAGAGCCATACCATTTGAGTGAGCTCCACAAATACCACCATGTACTTATGTTAGTATCGTGTGGGCTTCGGTCTCATTCAGACATCTAAGGAGGATTCCATCATACCCGCGATGATAAAACATATCACCAACAATGATGTATTGGGAAGAACGATGGATAAAGGATTTGCATTGGTTGCGTGTAAGTTCTGGGGTATGATATTATCATGGAGATAAGTGTATATGTCTTGGTACCACGGGGAGGTGAGACCTATGATATCGCACACCATATCAGTCTCAGGAACATCATATGCAGGGATTAAAAGCTGTTCAACAAGAAACTCACACTTCGTTCGGTCCTTAGGCATGTCAATCAGGGAACCAATAGTGGCCATTGCATCTGCCGCTTTATTCACCATGCATTTATAGGGTAACAGTTTATCATCTTTATAGGGATTTGGTCAAACTATATGAAGGTGAAATATTTCTTGAAATCATCCACCATGCATTTATAGGGTAACAGTTTATCATCTTTTGTGAGGAATTCATCATTAACTTGTCTAATGACCATCAAAGAATCACCAAAGACTTTCAAATGAGTTATGTGCCACTATTTTGCAATTCTGAGGCTGGTGAGGAGAGCTTTGTATTCTACCATATTGTTGGTACATGGGAATGCTATCCTGAATGATTTTGGTATGTAGTCACCTTGAGGGGTGACTAATAAAATTCCTGCTCCAAATCCACTATGAGTATATGAGCCATCGAAATATAACTTCCAAGCTGGCGCTTCTGTTATTGTGTAGATTTCTTCATCTGGGAATTCAGTGTCTAGTGGGTAGGCATCTACTAATGGTGCTTCAGCCAATTGATCAGCAATGACCTATCCTTTTATGTCTTTTTGCTCTACATATTCTATGTCAAATTCGCTTAAGAGCATGACCCATTTGGCCATGCGACCAGTCAGAGTAGTTCTGGATAAAAAATACTTTAGGGGATCAATTTTGACGATTAATTTGACTAGATGGCTGAGCATATAATCATGAAGTTTCTGTGTGCTAAAAACTAGCACAAGGCAAGCTTTCTCCACGGGGGAGTAATTTAACTCATAGCCAACTAGTGTTCGACTGATGTAGTAGATTGCCCTCTCTTTGAACGACTCATCATGTTGTGCCAATAATGCCCCCAGTGCGACTGAAGTAGCAGAGATGTAAAGAATAAGGGGTTTCCCTAGAATAGGTGGCATCAAAATTGGTGGATGAGCTAAATATTCCTTAATTTTATCAAAACCCATCTGACACTATGGGGTCCATCGAAAGGTGGAATTTTTCTTCAAAAGATGGGTGAATGGCTGACATTTATCTGCTAACTAGGCTATGAACTGACGGATGGACTGCATCTTCCCCTGGAGGCTTCTTAACTGCTTTAGATTGCGTAGAGGTGGCATGTCTAGAATAGCCTTTACCTTGGCGGGATCAACTTCAATACCTCTGCGAGAGACTATGAACCCAACAACTTTCCTGACGTGACCCCAAAGACACACTTTTTCAGATTCAGCTGCAACTTGTAATGCTCTAACCGCTCAACTATCTTTTTCAAGATGGCGGGATGTTTTGCTTGTGTTCTGGATTTCCCTAATAGGTCATCAACATAGTCCTCCATGATGATATGGATGAGGTCATGGAAGATGACCGTCATTGCTCTCTGATATGTTTCCCTCACATTTTTGAGAACAAAGGGCATAACATTGTAATAGAAAGTGCCCCAAGGGGTCATGAAGGTGGTCTTGTGTTGGTTTTTAGGTGCGATTCGAATCTGATTATAACCAGAGAAGCCATCCATAAGGGATAACATCTCATGTCCTACTGTTAGGTTGACCAACATGTCAATGTTAGGAAGAGGGAAATCATCTTTTGGGCAGGCTTTGTTAAGATCCCTAAGTCTGTGCAAGCCCGAATGTCTCCATTTGGTTTGGCAACTAGAACTATATTGGAGATCCACTCAGAGTAGTCAATCGGTCTGATAAAAACCACATCCAGAACTTCTCCAATTCCTTCTTGACTAACGACGTGACTTGTGGGTGCATCTTGCGGAGCTTTTGTTTGACAGGCTTGGCATTTGGGCAAATGTCTAAGTGATGAACCACTAAGGCAGGGTCTAAACCTGGCATGTCTGAGTATGACCAAGCAAAGTTAACGATTCCCTCTTGGAGTAGTTGCACGATAACCGAATACTCTTGCTCTGAGAGTGACTTAGCTACATAGGTGATCTTAGGACTTTCAACAATTCCTATATTAAATTCTTGCGTCTCTTCAATTAGAATAGATGATCGGGTAGATAACTGAGTTCCCATAAGGGGAAGATGAACATCTCCATCTTCTAGCGCCTCTTTGAGGTTTTCACCATCAAATGTGTCCTTTATTTTTACTTTTTCAAGGTCAGGAAGTGCCTCAGGGAGGTTTTCACTAGATGGCCACTTTTTACTTTTCTTATTTTTATTTTTGCGACTGGAGTGTTCATCCTCCCCCAATCCCATAAGGTTGACATACGTATCTATAGACATACTGATAGGTGTGCTATTATGTAGGTCCCAATCAATAAGTTCAGGATGACAAAGGGATAGGCTAATGGTGCAAATGGATAGGCATTCGAACATAGATGATAAGTCGGTGTGATCAATGTCATCATATGCATGTATGATGGATTCCTCCTCGGGTATGTCTTCCAATGAGCCATCGTCCACGGTGATACTATTGGAAGTATTAGATGATGTAGTAGGGCTTTTCTATTTCTTGTCATACCCAATGCATGTGTTTCTTGGTAACTTTGGTGTATCAATAGGTTGCAACCGCCCTTGTTCCTCTTTACCTAGGCCTCTACCTTGATAGTTATGTTTTTCCATGAACTTTGTTGGCCAAGGGTACTTTTCCTAAAAATATTTCTTTAGAGGAGTTTCTGGTTTGGGCTCTTCTTGGTAGACCCATTGGCTTATGTCCTCTTTTGGTGCATCTATCTTGACACTCAGGGATCTAAAAGTGGCGATAGGGATGTCCTTACTACTGAAGGTGATAGTCTTGTCCTCCTTTTGTGTAGCATGCGAAGGTTGAACATACTCGTGTGGTGACGGTGGCATGGTGGCTACATTGAGAGCTGTATGCATTTCATATTCACCACACCCTTTGTCAATGATCTGGATTTTGGTGACCATAGGATCTATGGTGGAGGATGAAGTGGTCATCGTGGTGGATGGAGGATTAGCAGATGATGAGTGGGATGCCCCCATTTCCACCCTAGGACAATAATGTAAATGAGGAAACGATGTGGAGGGGACGGCTTGCATAGCATGGAGCCACGGGCGGCCAAGGAGGAGATTATACAGTAAGTCTAGATCAAGGACATGACTGGTAGTATACAAAAGTACAGGTCCCACTTGGATAGGAAGACTGATAATTCCTTCTGAATTTCTTTCTGCATTATCATAGGCTTTGATTGTGATGATTTGGTTACTTAAGTCCACTTGAGTATACCCCACTTTTTTTATGAATTTCAAAGTACACAAATTGAGGGAAGAGCCATTATCTACCAAGACCTTTTTTATTTTATGGTGAGCAACCATGACTTCAATATGCAAGGAGCGATTATGATTGACATCGATGTTTGGCATATCATTTTGGCTGAAGTGGAGGTGATGAGACAAAGCCAAGTGTCCCACCAAGGCCTGAAATTGTGTGGGGTCAAGGTCATTTGGTACATGGGTTTCTTGTAGGGCTCTATTAAGGATTTCTTGATATATCGGAGAAGACTTAAGCAAATCCAAAATGGATATATGAGTGGGGGTCTTCCTTAGGTGATCAAGGATGTTGTACTGAGAGTTTACAAGAGTTGGTTGGGTGGGTGCAGAGGCTGTAGGGACGGTGATGCGGGCTCGTCGTGTAGTAACAACACATTGAGGGTCTTTGGCTTTAACATGTATCATGGATACTCGGGGTTCCACCTGCTCAATGTAATGAATAACACCTTCATAATTGAAGGGCACATTCTTGTAGCTTACATTATTTGTGTTGTTTCCTTGGGGATTATTGCTAGATGTGCTTGGGCCTTGATTATAGTTTGGAAAGGCATAGTATATCTACAATTGAGCATTGGATGATGGAGGTTGACTGGGGTCAACCTTGATATCGCCTCGATCAATGAGATCTTGGACATAGTTTTTTAGACCCTGACACTTATTGAAAGAGTGTCCCTTGATTTTATGGAACTCACAATATTCATTTTCCTTAAACCATGCTGGCTTGGGTTTGGACTCATCAAATGGCTTGGTGACAGGGTATGTGATGAGGTAATTGATTTTTAATAACTTATTAAAAACAACACTTAGAGGTTCACCCAATTGGGCATATTGACGTTTGGTGTTCCCCTGATTGTTTTGGTTTGACTATTGAGGAGGACGAGGTGCCCCCTGTGGTACAAATATGGCATTGGGTACAGACAGCTGTTGTTTTTGGGATGCATTAGCCACTTGTACATGTTTAGTGTCTATCACGCCATCATTCACCGCATTCTTGTTCTTATTCCAGAATCATGGTTTATTGGCAAATGACCTCTCTTTGTCATGACTATGTATTTTGATGTGTCCTTTGGCAATAAGGGCACGTTCAAGGATGGGTCCCTTTTCTACTATTTCTGTGAAGGTGGTGACACAATGTAACCTAAAATTATGGGCCATGTCAGGATGAGAGTTTTCTACGAAAAGAGTGACTGTGTCTTTCTCTTTTAGAGGGGTCTTCATCTGACTTGCTAATGCACGCCACCATTGTAGATAGCTGGTAAAGGTTTCCCCCTCACGTTGTTTCTCCTTGAGGAGATCTAAGGTGTTTGTATCCTTCTCCAAATTGAAAGAGAAGTAGGATACAAACTTTTTTGACAAGTCTCCAAAGGTTTTTATTGACCCTTTTTCGAGAGTCATGAACCAGTCTAGGGCATGGCTTGCCAGGCTTCGTGGGAAAAAGCGCAAGAGATAGTTGTCATTGTACATGACTTCTTGACACTGGGAATAAAACTCCTACAAGTGAGCCTTAGGGTCTTTGTTTCCCTTGTATTTGTCAAATTTTGGTATCTCGAAATGTTTAGGAAATGGGATTAATGAGATGGAGGGATCAAATGGATATGGGCATATGTCTTCAAATTTGAATGATTGTTTGGTAGCCCTAGCTTGAAGGTCCTTAAGTGTGACTTTTATTTCCAACAAATCCGAGCAAGCTAGTGGCGGGTTGGAGGGATATTGATGATAGGATGATAAAGGATCCTGCTCAAAGGCTGTTGGATTGTTGAAATACAGGTTTGGATGATTGGATGATGATATGGCTTGCTGATAAGATAGGGGATTTTGTTGATAAGGGGGCTGTTGTTGTGGGGTATAGTATGGATTTGTTTGATAAAAGTGTGGAGTAGGTTATTGAGGAACTTGGATGGGATGTTGCATGTTGGTTTGTTAGTGTTGAGGGTATTGTTGTGATTGTTGGGAGGTCGCATAAAGCAGTTGTTGGTGAAATTGTTGTTGATTGTGATAGTAGTAGTGTTGGGGAGGTTGTTGTTGTGGGATATTGTGTTGTGGTTGAGCCTTTGGATGCAAAATGGATGCGAGAAAGGGGGATATGGTTTGAGCAATAGGTCGAGATGGATTGCCTTGTGATTGGTAGGGTGGTCGTTGTGAAGAGGCCAAAGTATTGTGTATAGGTTGTTGTGGATGAGATGGTGGCACTACTAGATTTGACACCATTTTTCGACGAGTGTTCATTGGCTGTTCAAAAAATCTCTGTTAGAAGAGCGACACAATGGTGAAAATCTTTCCATCGCTATTTTTTCATTGCAAGGCCGATGACAAATTAAACGTCAAAATAATGGCAAAGAATCATCGGTCGGCAGCATTGTGAAATACCTCGGGATTTTGTCAGAATATCGACGAAACCTTTGTTTATCCACTGATGAATTACACCAGAAGTTTGTTGTCAGTTTGAAAAAATGGGCAAGCAGTAGCATGGAAACAATATGGAACGTTCATCGAAATAGCAACAAAATACTAAAGTAGTAGCGTCGAAAGAACACTAAAAGTTCGTCGAATGTGTGATGAAATAGGCTAGTAGCATCAGAACAACACCAAAATTTCATGCACTTTACGACAAAATTAGCAAGGAGTAGCATTGGCTGCGCACCAAAAGTTCATCGAAAGTGCAACGAAATTAGCAAGAAGTAGCATCGAAACAATGCGAAAAGTTCGTCAACTTTGCGACGAAATTAGCAAGGAGTAGCGTCGGAAGAACACTAAAATTTCATCGAAAGTGTGACGAAATTAGCAGGGAGTAGTGTGGTAGCAACGCCAAAATATCGTCGGAAGGGCGACAAAATGGGTAGGGAGTTACGATAAAATTATCATCGCAGCTATAGCAACTTCGTCGAGCCTTTTTGTTGATTTGTCAGTGGTTATCATTGAAATTGCGACGAAGAAGCAAAATTTAAAAAAAAAATTATATATTCGTGGTGTGGACGTGAAATTTTGCATTTTGGTTAAAAACTAACACAAACAAGCATGATTAGTATTCAAGCAAAGCGAACCTTCAACATCCATATGAAATAAATCAACATGTTTCATGATGCCATCAAAACAACAAAAGATTAGATAAACTAGTTGAAAGCATACAACAAAACATGAAGAAAATACTATCTCATAGTGGATTGGTGTCACATGTGCTAGTGACCCTTTCCCAATCCTTGATCAATAGCTAAGATGATGAAATGCAAATGGAGATGATGAGCAAGATGAGCTCTCAAATTAAGAGAGTAACCTTGCATAAAAGTTGTGGAGGATTTGCTCAAAGATGAAGCTTGTATTTAAAGATTTTCAAATGCTGAGTGTTGAAGAGGGACCAATGTGGGACTAAAGATTCTACCAATGAGATAAGGCCACTTGTCAAGTGATGATAGGCCAATGGTTGTGCAAGATTTGGGAAGAGTGCCCATGAGAGGGAAAATTTGAATTCAAATTTGCAATGAATGCCGAGTTTGACCTTTGGAAGGGTACATGTAAGAGACATGTAAGGCCTCATAAATGCTCTGTTTGGTGTACATGTCCACTTGGGGGGAGATTCAAACTTGGAGAATATTCTCCCTTTATGCCAAGTTGAAAATAAATATTTTGATAAATCAATTAATTGCAATTTCATGTGCAAGTGGCCAAATCTAGAGAATGCAAGTGGGATGAGATTAGTCTTTAATCCGGATTAATTAGCTAGGATGATGATTAAGCTGATTTGACCACTTTGACTTGATTTAGGGATTTAAATAAAATCAAAGGGAGATGAATGATGCTCTGAGATTTAATTAAATAAATGATTGATTTACTTAATCAAAGAGATGATGATAGGATCAAGTTTGATTTATTTGATTTAAGTTGATGAATTTACCCTGATGAATGGATAAGTGTGATTTTGATCAAATGCATAATGCTAATTTTGCATGTCTACATTTTGCCCCTCTTTGAAGCAATGTACTTGTTGTGTTGGTTCAAAGAATAAACTTGCCATGATCGAAATTTGAAAATTTTCTAATTTTTCAGATGCCCCAGTGGAAAGAAGTACACTGGTACATTGCCCCCTCGAGAGATCAAGCGAAAAGATTCGATTTGAGGGTCGATCTTGCGATAAAGAGGTTCAAAATGGGTGGTTATGGATGATGATGCAAATGAGATGATTTCAAGATGCTTAGAATAACAAATCTATATTATTCTAAACAAATTAAATGATGATATGATATGAGATGGATGAGATGGATATGCTATGATTATGCAATGGATGATTTATGCAGATGCTTAGACTAACAGATCTATATTATGATGATGATGTAAATGCAATGCATGCGAAATGATCGATGTTTCCTATTATGTATGATATGAATGATATGTGATATGCTGACAGTTTTCTAGATGTAGGATGGATGCATGATGGATGCAGGATGGATGGATGCATGATGGATGCATTGGCAATGATGATGTTAGTATGAAAATGAGATGATGACAAGAGGATCCAACAAGTCCATGATTGGTCGAGACTTTATTAGAGATGATGATGATAGATGATGATGGTGATAAATAATGATGATTTGCTTATCAAGGATTGGGATTTTCAAAGGGTCACTTACTTTATGTTTGATAACACACATAGGTACAATGCATCAAGGTATCAAGAACCAGGATGGCGTTGTACCTAGTGTGATGGAATTTGACTCAACAAGCAGATAGGAGTATTCTTGTTCACACTTGACATACAAAAACCTTGCTAGGGCGTACCTAACAAAGCAAGTATTTTCCAAATTATATTACAAGAGCATCCAACAAGCACAACAGACAAAATAATAATGATCGTTGCCCCATTCCTATCTCTCTAAATCCTTCGTTTGGATATCATCGAGAGGTCCTTGGAATAAGCACAATAAGATAAATCAAAAGAAAAGATCAAGTACACAAATAAGCCAATGTTCTTCATACCTTCAGCCAAAGGGATTTGTTTTGATAGGATAAGGATCCAGGGTGATATCCAAAATGATGCCCATTGTCAGAACGATATATCCTAGGACATGCATTGTATAGGATGATGATGGTTTGATAAGTTGATTGATAGGCTGTTGATATAAGGTTGACTGACATGTTTGAAAATGATCGAGACTTTGATTTTGTTTTAAATATTTATTGCTTTGATTTTGATTTTACGATTGAAGTTTGCTTTTGCTGATTGCTGTGCTTGTTTCTATTTGCGTTGCCAAAGGATGAATGTGATGATCAATTTATTATGAATGGTTGATTATTTCGAGTGAAAGCGAAATGGGACAGGTGGATTTTTCAAATATTCGGTTTTTGGTGTTTTTGGATTTTGCAATGTTTTTGATTTTTCAATTTTCTTATGTTTTTGGATTTTGATGTTTTTCAAATGTTTTTGGATTTTGATGTCTTGGGGGCTGATCAAAGATTAGCCTTGCCTACGTTTAAGCTCAGAGACGACGTAGTTTGGATTCCAATGTTTTTGATGTTTTTGACTTTTTGAGTGTTTTGGATTTTTGATGGTTTTTAATGTTTTTGGATTTTGATATGTTTTGGATGTTTTGAATTTTTGCATGATTTGGATGTTTTGGATGTTTTGGATGTTTTTGATGTTTTGGATGTTTTGGATTTTTCGCACGATTTTGATGATTAGGATATGGATATGTGTGATGATATCAGTGCGCTGTTTAAGATTTTGTTGAAGACCAAGCTAAGGTCGATCGATCGGGTCGACGGATTGATGATGATGATAATGATGACATTGTTGAGGATACACAACAATGTAAGGATTTGATTGATGAGGATTGATGAGGATTGATGATGATAACATTTTTGAGGATACACAACAATGTAAGGATAATGTTAAGCAACACAAGGATATCCCAAGATGATGATTTTTTGATTGGATTCGATTGATCATGATTGATGAAGCTTGATTTGGAACAAAATTTGTTCGAATGGTTTGATGTGATGTTTGAAGTGCAACCTAGATGCAACTAATAGTGATTGTTTGGATCGATGTTTGATGAAAGTTGAAGACTGATAAGGAATTTCTTCTCGTCAAAATATGCCATGGGCTAGTGATTCAGATTTTGGATTGCAGATGCTTAACCAATTTGATTTCATGTTTTCCAATGTTTGGATCACCACATAAGCTAGAGGATATAGACCAAGATTTATTCTAGAAGCAAGATGTACATATCTGCCCCCATTGTCTAGCAATGTATGGAATGTGATGGGATGGATGCTCAGATAAGTGTATGGATGGATGGATATGGTAAGCACGCAAAGTATGCCAAGGATCTATCTTGCGATAAGATAAGGTGCTCGAATAACGAATGCTCATTTGGATAATGCTTCATGGCTCAGATAAAGCTGCATAGGATGGGATCAATGAAAATGGCCCATGTCAATATGTTTACCATAAGCAAGCATAAAGCGTGCCCCAAAATTTCATCAAGATCAAGACAATTTGGACCATGGATGCAGATATATGCGAATGGATTGGATAAATGGTTCGTGGATGGATGGATTTATTATGGATAAGATGGATGGAATGCTCAATTTATTACAGATGGGATGAGATGCTTTCATCTGAACTGGTGCATGTAGATGCTCGATTCTACACATGACACCTATTTGCCAGGTTTTCATCATGGTCTTGCCCAAAGCGCCACCGTAGTGGTTTTCACTAGAGGACGATTTTTTTTCTCTTTACTGTTTTCAATCCTTTTGGATTTTTTTTTGCTTTTTTGATTTTTTGGTTTTGAAAGATTTTAAGCTCATGCTGAATCACAAGGTGTTGCTGATGTAGATGCCCCTGTCATAATGTGCCATCGATATCCTGCATGAAGAACTGCTTTGCTAAGAATCGTGCACTTGAATGCAGCTTTGGGATTCTTGATTTGCTTCATCGATCACCGGAGTTAACTCGTCTTGAGTGCGCACATCATGATAGAGTGCCGAATCCTTATGATGAAGGGTCATTGCTAATACACGGTCAATGTAAGATTGGATATTAAGCATGGAGGTGGATGGAGTGTGTTTAGGGATAAGAGATGGATTGGTTGATAGTTTGGAACCTTTGACTCTCCAAACTTGGAAGATGAGCAATGATGGGTGGATACGGAAAGTGTGCATGGAATTGGGACCAACTGCTTCGATATACTTTGTATTGCTGAAAAGCTGCTTTTTTTTTGGACATTCTTGATGGATACTTTTCCCTTTTTGATTTTGCCCCATAGTTTCTTTGACTGATGGAGTTTGATAGGGATGATCTTTCTTTGTATTCTTTGGTATCCATATGTATTTGATTTGTCCATTATGCTTCTCAGCTTCTTTTGATTTGATAATGTTCTTCGTACTTTGATTCAGATATTTCCTTTGACGTTGGTCCCAATTCATGGATGGGGTGATGGGTGGATGAAGATTCGTGGCGTGGTTGGTTGTAGTATTGACACTAGCTTCATCATAAGGATTCTTCATGCTCCCTATGTTGACGTTTGCTTGAGATGAAGTTGCCCCCAGTATGGTGGTAGTAGTACCTTCATGCTTTGATTCTGCTCGTTTTGAGATATCTTGTTCAATAAACATGCTCTGACAAATGACCATTGTAGATGACATTGTTTCAATTCGCCGCTCTGCTAACTCTGGATGTTCTATCTGACTTGTTTCTTTGGGTGGATAATGATGGATATCTTTATTCATGATGTCCTCAATCTGAGTTTGGGACATATTTGATCCTGATGTTGACAACTCCGTTTGACTGTAGGAGTTAATAATCTGCTCTTTTGTGTAACACAATCTTGTTCTAGATGAAGATCATCTACATGTCCATCCATAGAAAGCATGTCATGGGTAGATGGAGGAGTAAGTGCTATGTGGATGTGATCATATTGCATGGATAATAGAGTGTTCATTAGATTATTGTAGTATCTTGAAGATACAAACTCTTGATCTTGATTAATTTCGGAGTTGCTTTTGACATGCTTTGGATCAAGTTCTTGACATGGGGCAGCTTCAAAGGATGGATTTCTTACAAAGGGTTCTTGGATGTCGTTATTAGACATGGGGAATGGCTCAATATCCTCAAGTGTCGAGTTCAGGGTTCTTTCAGTATCTGTAACCATGCGGTCAAAGGGGATCAACATGTTTTGAAAAGGACCATTGCTAGACCTTGGTGAAAGATTTTGATCATGCTTTGGAATAAATTCTTGAGATATGTCCTCTACCTCATAAGGTGATGTACAGACATTTTCAACATGATCATAGGTCGATGGATCGTGCATTAAGTCAATAGGATCAAATAACCCTAACACTCCTTGAAAGAGATCACTAAAAAGTGGCTCTTGATGTATGGTGAGTTGATCATCGAATTGTGTGGATACATCCTCAATGTGCTCAATGGAGAGGTTTTGATCATTATTTTTGACAATTGTGGGGGAGATATTGTGAATGTCTTCAACCATAGAGTCAACTGATGTTGATATTTCTTGAATTGGCTCATTGTCGAGTTTTGTTGGTGGATTTTGATCGTGATTCAAAAGTGACTTTTGACATATGTCGATTTGATCATTGGATGAAGTAAACGTGTGCTCAGTGACGGATTGATCTTGATCCTTGTTTTCAATAGTTGTCATCTTTTGTGTTTGTGCTCATGTTGGTTAGGTAGCTTGAGAGGCTTGGGCAACTTGAGAGGATTGTTTCACTTGTTTCACTTGTGTTGCTTGTTGCATGGCTAGATATTGTTGGAATCCCTTTTGAAAAGCAACTTGTAATGTCGCGTTGTATTGGTTTGATGTGGTGGAAGTTCATGGTGGTGGGGGTGGTGGTGGATTTAGAATCATACTGGATGTGGTGACAAGTGTTTGAGATATGCTCGGAGCGATCATGGTAGTGAGAGGTTGAGATGTGATGGGTTTGATAGTGGTGTTTGGAATGATTGAAGGGATAGTGATGGTTGGAATGACTGAGGTGATAGGTCCTTGGGAGACCGTATTTTGATTTGGGATCAATGTTGTTGTTTGATTAGATACCATCCATTGGTGTGATGTCGATGGTATATTTGAAGGATTTGACATGATGGTGTGATTGGTGTTAGGTGAATTGATTTGGGTGGATTGATTGGTGCTAGGTAAAGGGGGAAGCCCTAAACCAATGAATGATGTTGATATGGGTGGTGGAGATTTCCCTTGGTGCAATGCCTCAACTATTTTGGAAAGTTCCGCAATTTGATCTCGCCAAATTTGTTCTTGATTTTGATCTTGACTCACTTGAGATAGTTGATTTGGCTTTTGTTTAAGCGGATTTGGGATGCCTACTTGCTGTTTTTGAATGGGATTATGGGAAAATTGACTTTGGATAATGTTCTAATTTGGGATGATGTTCAGATTTGGCATGATAGGATGAACATTGTTGGTATTGGGAATCATTTTTCCAAAGTTTTCCAAGTTAGGATTCATGTTTCGAAAACTTGGACTTGGTACATCCACATTTGGTTTATAGGGATTTGGTGGAATGATGTTGCTCGTTTGAAGACTCTTGTATTGATTGTTTGGAGGATAGACTTGTAAGTTTGGACTTTGATTTAAATCTATCATGGGGAGATGTGTTCCAAAATTCAGATTGGGCATACTCACATTCGTTGTGCTATTGTTATTCGTAGGAGATAGTGAAATTCTGCATTTTGGTTAAAAACTAACACAAACAAGCATGATTAGTATTCAAGCAAAGCGAACCCTCAACATCCATATGAAATAAATCAACATGTTTCATGATGCCATCAAAACAACAAAAGATTAGATAAACTAGTTGAAAGCATACAACAAAACATGAAGAAAATACCATCTCATAGTGGATTGGTGTCACATGTGCTAGTGACCCTTTCCCAATCCTTGATCAATAGCTAAGATGATGAAATGCAAATGGAGATGACGAGCAAGATGAGCTCTCAAATTAAGAGAGTAACCTTGCATAAAAGTTGTGGAGGATTTGCTCAAAGATGAAGCTTGTATTTAAAGATTTTCAAATGCTGAGTGTTGAAGAGGGACCAATGTGGGACTAAAGATTCTGCCAATGAGATAAGGCCACTTGTCAAGTGATGATAGGCCAATGGTTGTGCAAGATTTAGGAAGAGTGCCCATGAGAGGGAAAATTTGAATTCAAATTTGCAATGAATGCTGAGTTTGACCTTTGGAAGGGGACATGTAAGAGACATGTAAGGCCTCATAAATGCTCTGTTTGGTGTACATGTCCACTTGGGGGGAGATTCAAACTTGGAGAATATTCTCCCTTTATGCCAAGTTGAAAATAAATATTTTGATAAATCAATTAATTGCAATTTCATGTGCAAGTGGCCAAATCTAGAGAATGCAAGTGGGATGAGATTAGTCTTTAATCCAGATTAATTAGCTAGGATGATGATTAAGCTGATTTGACCACTTTGACTTGATTTAGGGATTTAAATAAAATCAAAGGGAGATGAATGATGCTCTGAGATTTAATTAAATAAATGATTGATTTACTTAATCAAAGAGATAATGATAGGATGAAGTTTGATTTATTTGATTTAAGTTGATGAATTTACCCTGATGAATGGATGAGTGTGATTTTGATCAAATGCATAATGCTAATTTTGCATGTCTACACATGGAAATGTACCATTGCAGAGACTGATGACTGATCATACATACAGACTCCATATTGGTTTGATGCTTCAAACAATGCATTTCTTATATTGAAAAGTGCATTACCTTATTGAACTTCTCTTTGTTTTGAGTATAGTTTAATATTCTCTACTTAACAAGGCCAACCACGTGAGGGTGGAAGCTCATTTGGTCCCCCCCTCACATCACTCTCAATTCCCCATACCCAATCATATAACATTAATCATTGATTCATCCATTAATAACATATAAGATTCATTCATTCATCCATTAATAACATATAACATTCATTCATTAACATATAACATTCATTAATTAACATATTCACATTCATTCATTAACATATAATAATCATTCTTTCAGTTTTTACATATTATCAAAAATATGGTTGTCATGATATGATTACAATCACTTTTTTTTTGTTTCTTTTTGAAAGCTACATAAAGCTGAAGTGGAATATCATTTTCTAAATCAATATCTATCCCCCCTTTAGTTGTTCTGCCCTCTGCTTGTGATCTTAATGTATGCATAGTCATCTGCTCATGATGTGGACACTGCTTCAAGGGGGGATCTACTACAATAAGAAAGAAATGTTAAACTGATATGTTTTATTATTATTGTTAGAAGTATTTGATTACTTAAAAGAACATTAGAGTGGTTCTCTTTACCTGATGGGTCCACATCATGTTCCTAAACTTTTGTTATAGACTCATGCTCAACATGTTGAACATGCTCTAAATCCTGATCTGCAGTTGAAACACGAAAGGTTACATTAATTAATACACCAATTGAAATTAAATATGTTTAAGAGAACATGAGGGTGGTCCTCTTTACTGGATGGGGCCACATCATGTTCCTAATATTCTCTAGCCTAATCATGCTGAACACGTTGATCACGGTCTACATGCTCTAAAGTTGAAACACGAAAGGTTACATTAATTAATACACCAATTGCAATTAAATATGTTTAAAATAAATTTAGAGTGGTCCTCTTTACCTGATGGGGCCACATCATATTCTTGATATTCTCTAGCCTGATCATGCTCAACATGTTGATCACGCTCTACATGCTCTAAAGTACCGGGATGCACACCATGACCTTCATCTGCACGTTCTACTCCACCCTCACTAGGCTACATTCCAATGTCATGTGCAGTATATATATTATCATTGCTTGAGTGTTTAAAACAAATAGACATGTAATTACTTTATGGTGGAAATTAATATTGAATAGATTGCACAAGTATTCAATTTTTAATAAACTTTATTGAGTTTATTTACTTGCATGTCAGATGCAATGGAAGATTGTGTTTGCCCAGTCAAGACTCTTAGGAGTTTAGCCACGACTCCATAGCCTTGCTGGAAGGCAATCTTCAGGTCCTCTTCTGTGGGAACTCTGTTGAATTCAGAGCCCTACATTTTTGCAAAAGATCATGAATTTTGCTTCTATGGTGTGATAAAACCAAAATTGTTTTCAATTTATTATAATTTGGATGCAATATTTCATTTATTGATACTTACAATTCGTGCGGCTAATTTCATATAACCACTAGAGCCAAGTTTGCTGTCTTTCGCTTTGAACCATGCGATGTGGCAGAAGGCTGCTATGAAAAGTTTGGAATCACACGTTAGATATGTAACAAAGAAAGAGTAATTAGTATATAATTACATTGTTGATAGTATCACACATAGCATACTACTTTTTAAAAAGGTAAATGGCATTTCCATAGCATCTGAGACATTGAGCATATAAAATATAGAGTTCAATCCATGAATTATAGAAAATAGATTTTTGTTGGGTATATTCATATCGCTGATTACATTGCACAAAACATGCTACAACTGCATAAATATCATATGGTGACAGTTGTCTATGCTACCACATTTTTCATACATGTCTACCAAAGCATTTTATCAAACAGTTCACTGCCTTGCTGCTATGGCTAAAGCCTAAAATAGGTGCTTTCAAACAAGCTATGGATGCTTGAAAAAATCTATCAAAGCATAATAGTAAGCAATAGCATAGACAAGGCAGTGAACTGTTTCAAAAAATGCCTCAAAGAAATGTGGTCTCATGGTGATGGAATGCCATGACAATCCATAGCAATTTGCTTGTCATGGCATTAGTTATGGCATTCCATCACCATGAGACCACATTTTTTTGAAGCATTTTTTCAAATAGTTCACTACCTTTTCTATGCTACCACATTTTTCATACTGCTATGGCTAAAAAGTAAAACCTCAAATAGGTGCTTTTGAACAAGCTATGGATGGTTGGAAAAAATCTACCAAAGCATAATAGTAAGCAATAACATAGACAAGGCGGTGAATCATTTGAAAAAGTACTAAAAAGAATTCCGATCTCGCGGTGATGGAATGCCATGATAATCCATAGCAATTTGCTTGTCATGGCATTAGTCATGGCATTCCATCACCATATTTTCTTGAGACATTTTCCATGGTCTTTACTGTATCTCACCTTCACTGCATTTTCATTACATATCTACCAAAAGAATTTGTAAAATAGTTCATTCGTTCTTTGCTATGGCTAAAAGTCTAAAGCGAGGTGGTGCTTTTTAAAAACCAAAGCTATGGATGCTTGGAAAAAATCTATCAAAAAGAAACACCATAATAAGTAAGCAATAGCATAGACAAAGGTGAACTGTTTCAAAAATGCCTCCGAAAATGTATTGGTCTCGCTGTTGATGGAATGCCATGACAATCCATAGAATTTGCTTGTCATGGCATTCCATCACCATGAGACCATTTTGAAGCATTTTTCAAATAGTTCACTCCCTTTTCTATTCTACCACATTTTTCATACATGTCTACCAAGCATTTTATCAAAGAGTTCAACGCCTTCACGATATGGCTAAAAAGTAAAACCTCAAATAGGTGCTTTCGAACAAGCTATGGATGCTTGGAAAAAATCTACCAAAGCATAATAGTAAGCAATAACATAGACAAGGATGAATTGTGATGGAGCCTCAAATTTAAATCCGAGGTTTCTTTTATTATTGGCTGGTGTTGTTTATCAAGTGGTGCCTAGGGCTGGAGTTATTACTTTGCTTTCATAAACCCTTGGTTTTCTATCTTTGGTATGGGTCTATTCTATCGTTACTTTTTGGAGAAGGTTTTTAAAAAAGAAAACAACCTATGTCTCATTAACTCGTCTAAGGCCTAACCACTTTTAATAAAATGATAAATATTTAATTGTTGGCCTCCTTTTATTTACCAAAGTTTGAGTCGGGTTTGTGCCTTATGTTTTTCAAACAACCTTATGTCATCGACCGTCGCCCTAAGCCACATCCCCTTCCTTGGGTTTTTCCTCCTAACTAATGTTTAATGTTTCGCAGGGGTTATTTGATGGCTATTGATCTTCTCGAATATACATCCTGACTGCTCCTCGAGATATCGCGATCCCAACTTGAGCCATTGCGATATTGTGGGGGATTGCCATGTGTCTCAGGTTGTTGATGTCTGAAAAGAAAATAAAATGTTTAATAAATGCATCAAAATTTAGTGTGTTATCGAGTGGGTTACTAAATTGCTTGAGCGGTGCACGTGTTTATAATCAACAACGATGTTTTAATCTTGATGAAAAAGTTGCTCAATGAATAGGCCTTAAGACTATCCCTTGTTTTACTTGATAGTGGTCATCAATGAAGAGATCAACGGTTGCCCGCTATCGTGCAATCCCAACTTGAGCAATCACGATATCGCGGGCAAGCGCCATGTGTATCTTCCTGGTGCTGCATATCATGGTGGGCCTTGGGGATGATGTGGAAGGCATTGTTAGAATTTTTAAGGAGGACCGTTTGATGATCTGACTGAAACAAGAGATTGACGACGGAGATTTAAATCTGCATCAAATACAATTGAAGGCATTGGCCCTGTATTCAAGTAGGCTTTAATGGCAGATGAGACGTCTATTGGCAATGTTCATAAAGTTCAAGTGTTTAATTGAAGACTAATTTCACCACTAAGGCATTCAAGCATCTTCGAAGTAGTCGAGAGCCAAAGATAGAGCTTTCAAAAGCAATTTCGGCAAGAGTTTGATTTTCTGCAGAACACGAATTTTTGTGAGTTATTTTCTTCATCACTGTTCTGTCCGAATGTGTTTCTTGCAAAAAGCTTTGCTGTGTTGATCAAGGTTTTTCTGAATTAATATTTTAGGGTTACTATTTGTCTTGAATTGTGGGAAATTGCAAATTCTACTGTGTTTTCGTTTTGAGTAGCACTAGTCTATTCACAATTTGATTTTCCAAGAAGCCCTAGTTGTCTAAATGGTGCCAACAAAACAACATTCTGGCCATATTAACTACATGTAGAGGAATCTGTATGATGATTTCCTTGACCAATTTCCCCTGTCAACAAATGACAAAAAGAGGGATTTGGTTTTGATGAAAGGGATAGCCTTAGGTGAATGGTTGAGAGATAGAACCTACAACATTGCAGATTTTAGGGTACCAATGATAGGTTTAGAACTGTTTAGAAGATGGTATGGCCAAAAAAATGCACCTCATCCTTTTTCAAATGGTTGGAGGTATGATATGGGAAAGCTTGTAGTATCGAATGTGTTCCTTGATGTTGACCTCCTCCTGGCAGTGGCTGTGAGATATGATCCTGTCACAAGGGTTATAAGGGATAATGATGGTGAGGTTTTACTGAATGTAAATGTAGATGTAATTCGGAGGGTTTTTGATTTGAGTGAAAATGGCTCATTCTTGGTCCAGATTGACTTCGAGGAGATGAAACAAGAGTATGCCAAGATTCAACCATTTTTCAGATCAAAATTGCTTCCTCCTCATCTAGTCAGGGCGGGCAGTTCCACGATTCATATCAGCCCGACTGATCAGGAACCTTTCGGGTTAAATTTTTTTGCTGATCATTTCTTGGCAACCTTCTACTCACTTTGCCAGATTTTAGGTTTCAGTCCTAATACTGTGATGCCCATTGCCTATATGTTTATGGGAGCTCAGATTCAGCATCCCAATTTCTCTGTAGTATATGATTATGCTTCTTTCCTTGCTGAAAGAATGCATGAGGGTTTGTTGAACTTATTTGTGGGGGATACTAGTGTTCCTTTCTTTTGGTACTCTTTGTTAATGCATATGTTATTGTATGAGAATGTCAGCTTCTTCTTAGAGAAGATGGAATTGAGGAAAGAGGTAAATGGAGAAAGGCTACCAGTACAGGCCTGGAGTGCAGATATGTCTTACAACAAGAGGGATGCTAGCTATGTGCAGTTTGGCAACTGCTTTGCTTCTAGGTTCAAGGCTAGACTAATGGTAAATATGCCAAGAATTCTTGAGGATTTGCATGATTTCCTCCAGCCCAAAGCAAGAAGGCCTGAGTTAAAATTATGTCATAATTGGGGTGACATCATTCCATACCCTGTAAGCACTATCTTAAGGGTTTATGGTTTCCAAGGAACCCCCCATATTCTTCCATACAATGTACCATCAAGAATGGGATTTGCAGAGGTTTTGTGGCAGCTGTGATGCATCCATGAAGATAACCTGATAGGAAGAGGAAAAGGGACTTTGTTCCCGATTATACCGTTGTCTCGATTTTGTATTTTCCAAGGGTGGATGGGTTCATTTTGATCAATTTTTTATTGATTACCATTTGAAGAATGGATCCGTAAGGTAGCATGATCCTGAGGGATTCTTTGCTCTGTTTAGACAAAGAATCAAGGGTGGCAAATTTGCCCATGTTTTCAACTTTCCTGAAGATTTGATTAGGAATGAATTTGATTTGGGTAGGCAAGAATTGAATAAAGAAAAATGGATTGCCTATGAGAAATTGTTGGCCCTAGTGCATAAGTTGGATCTGAAGTATGATCCATTAATGGAGTTCACTCCATTTCACAAAAGAATTGATTTCCTGATGAGTAATTTTAGAGAAATCATGAGCACCCTGAGAACCAAGAAGATAAACTTGGAGGTAGATTTGAAAATCTAGGGATTGGAGGTGAGGCCTATGGAAGAAAGGCCAATTTGTCAGCCACCAATTGATAGGCCCTTATACAGAAGAAAAAGAGATAATAGCAGTGATGAAGAGGTTGGAGACAGAAAAGGTAAACAAATAATGAAAGCCTCATCACAATCTAGCCAAGGGATTAGAAAGCTTGGAGGAATAAATATTGTGGATCTTGATTCACCACCTCGAGATGACCCTATGGAGCCACCACCAGAGCCAAGCCCTAAGAGGCAAAGAATTGAGGAACCACAAGACACTTCGGTGGATGAAATAATTGTCACCGATCAAGAAATGCAAGTTGGCACCCCTTCACCTCCTAAGTTAGCACAATTGGTGTTGAATGATATAGATATAAAAGGACAGAATGTTTAGGATGCAAGGATGCTAGCCTGCAAGGCATTCCTAGATGATGATGCCTTTGTGAAGACTCCTGTGTTCTTGCAGTTGGTATGGAGGTTGAAACTTCAGGAATTTCAAGACAAATGCAAAGAAAAAAGAGAAACAAGGCCTGATAGGTCTGATTAGGAAAATGATGATGAGGTCAAAACTGAGCTAATAGAGCAGTTCAAGAACATCACCCTTGATGAAGGAAGGCAAATTGTGTCTCAAGCTGGTGTCCTACTTCTCCCTGAATGGGACATTGTTGATGCTGTAGCTTTTAATGCTATCATGCAATCAAAGTATCCTATGCAAGGCAGTGAGGAGGAAGTCAATGCAGCACTACAAGACTCTACCTTTAGTGAGGAGTATGAAACTTTGGCAATATGGGCTTTAGCACCTCAGGGAAGAAAACCAAATGTAGCTGATCTCAGTCCAAATTTAAGGGGTGGGCTCATCATCAAGAGAGTCTCTCAAACCTCAACAACAAGCCACAAGCTTAACACTGAATGTGGCCAAACTGGCCCAGAAAATAGCTGAAAGAGATGAGGCTGAGAAGAAAAGCTTCATGGAGAAATATAACACAATGATTGGGGAGTATAGTAGGATACAACAAAGAAATGTTGAGTTGCAATCTGAAGTAGATAGGCTGAGATATGGGTAGGTGGGAGAATCTTTCAGTGCCACTACTGCTAGAGCAATACCTATTGCTTCAGGGTTATTACCCCCTATTGTTCCAATCATTTCTATTCCTGGATCCCCAATTTAGACAGCTGTTGATAGCCCTACACTAGGGCTAGTTGAAGCTACAGATCCTACCAAAGAGTAGAGGATATAAACAAAGTTACAGAATTACAGGCTGCCCTAAGGGCAAGTGAGGATAATGCTATGGCCAAGCACAATGAGGTGGTAGACACCATTATAAGGCATTTAAATGAAAATATTGATTCTAAAATGCCAGTTGTACATTCTTTGTATTCTTTATTCTTGGAGGTAATTCAAAATATTAACAAAGACAAGGAGGTGATTCTACCCCTGATTGAAAAATGGATCCGTAGGGCCACTGATTTAGACATTATGTTTAAGGCTTCTAGGTTTGATGTGAATAATAGGCCCCAATCATTAAAGCCTACTCAAATTTTTCTGAAATCATTGAAGGGATTCTAGGCCTTGCCTAATGATCTGAGTAAGAAAATTAGGGAATTAATAAAGAATTTTGATGATTGGGATGACACTTTCCTACCCAATATAATGGATACAAGTGGAAATGTTCAGACATTGCAGCAATGGCAGGAAAAGGCATAGGAGGTTATTAATGAACAAATTAATTAAATTAATTTGTGATGATTCAAATCATGACTTGCTGGTAAATAGCATGGATAAAATAATTAATACTAGCATGTTTTTGGAATCATTTGAAAGGGAGGCCAACCAGGTTGCAGTGAAGTTCACACCTTACAATACCAAGATGAAGGAGGTGATGGATTTTAATTGGCCGACAGATGAGGAATATCAGAGTTGGGTTGACAAGTACTTAACTGAGGAGGAGTGAAGTGGTGTATAGTACCGACAACTAACAACTCAATAGTTATGTATAACTGAATTTTGG
>VDFB02161407.1:0-10163 GCA_007258455.2 Sequoia sempervirens | reverse complement strand
TTTGATTTTAATATTTTAACATTATTTGATTTTAATATTTTAACATGATTTAATTTTAATATTTAACATTATTTAATTTTAATATTTTTTATGGTGAAGAAAAGTCACAATTTAAAACAAAGTAGTATAGTTGAATAACATTATCTTTTAATTTATGAGGAAAAATTGTAACCCTTAGTATATGTTTTTTCTAATATTTTTTATTTTATTAAAATAAATATCTTTTAATTTGTGTCTTTCTCCTTTTTTGTTTTTATATTCCATGTTAGTTATTGTTCTATGACATGTTAATTAATGCTTTATTCCACATTGGTTATGCCCTCAATATTGACTACTTCACTTAATTTTATGTTATGATTCAACCATTGCAATATATAAGACCATAGTAGTATTTTATCAAATAGGTCATACATGTTGTGTGTCCTCTATTTCATCTCAAATCCCTTCCACCTCTACTTCCTCTATTGTATTACAGTTTTCCTCTACTATAATCACTGCACCATCTAGCTTGAATATTCCTACCTCTACCATATATCTCAATATCATAATTTCTCCACCATTTCTATCCACTTTATCCCCTTCATGCTCTTCTACTTCATCACCATTTTAATATTTCTCATAAAAACCCATTCCAATTATCATTCCTTCTCTTATCTCCACTATGTCTACTATTTCATCAACAATGCCATCCATATCCACTCTTCCTTCTACCCATATTTCCATACCATCCTCCTTCATTTCTTAGATTACTTAGACTTTTACCTAAGAAGTTGTAGCTATTGTAAGTTCCAAAGTTAGTAAGGAAATGGTGTCTTAATCAATTATTTCTTTGAACACCTTTTCACCTCATGTATAAACCTAGTGCCTCCACCCCTAAATGGAATTGACAAAATCTATAGGGATATGGAGGCACTGGAGCTTGTTAGTGTGAATTATGGAACCCTTATTATTGTGTAAGAGTATATCTTAGTTGAGGTGGTTGATCACAATATAAATAAGCAACCATATGATGTGCCAAAGGATTAGTCTAGAAGTTTTCCTGAAGAGTTGTAGAAAGAAATAGTTGGGGAAATCTCATTTGTTGAGTAAGACTTAACATAGGAACCACCTATCTCTATATTTGATAAGGAATTTGATCCTCGGGATCATTCCATAGTCAAAGAAGAAGTAAATAAAGATCTTCATCAGTAATAAATTACCAATCCTTCTTCATCACATCGCATCAACATCAAGTAATGAAAAATAGTGATTCCTCAACTCCACAATGGTTGCAATCAAGACTAAAAAAAGTGGCCTATAATTGAAGCGCCTACATTATATTTGGCTAGATTTTTCAATTGAATTGAAAATCCAAAAGATGAGAAGAAAGTTAGGGTATAATCTTATATTTCTAGAGATGCCATAAGTTTAAGAGTTGTACAAATTGTAGCTCCAACAATGGAAAAAGAAAATAGGGATTTGAGGCCAAGAGATTTTTTTATCTCCATGTAAATTTAGATCCTATTATTAGGGTCCAATAAATTGAACAATTACAAGGATTTATGAGCATAATTTCTCAGAGAAGGCATAAAGATGAGCTAATGAAGAAATAATTAAAGGAACAAGTGTCTGACCTTAAAGGTTATATGAAACATCTAGTGATCCCTCTATAGAAGGATGATGGCACTATAGTTCCTCTAGTGATCTTGTCTAAGCAAGAGGTTGATGAAATTAACAAAATGAAGTGCATGGCCCATGCAACCTAGGCACATTTAGATGATATATATGATCAAGGTTGTCAATCCATTGATGAGGCCATTCAATCTTGAAATTATTTATCTTCTATAAAAAAATTAAATTGATGATTTTCTAGATGATTGTAGTGGGAATGAGAGGTTTCACTCTCAGGTCTTCTCAAAAGTAAAGATGTGCAAGTTATCTCCTAAACTTTTGTTGAAGGAAAATATTCTAAGGAAAATTTGAATGCACCCTATCATTGGATAGAAGCAATGAAATATAGGAGAGAAATAGCTAATAAATCTCAACAAGAAGCATCACATATGATGTCCCAAATTTATAATATTTTTAATAATCATATTGATTTGTTGAGTAGCCTAACTGAGAAAAACATTGACAAGAATGTTGAGTTAAATGTGAATCATTCAAACAATGATGGAAGCCATTGCTCTAAGGAGTCCTAAAATAAATTCCTTTTAATCAAGAAAATATGTGCACAATTACCCAATTTTTAGCTAAAATCGTAGGCTTCTAGGGAGGCACTCATAGTAGGAAGATTTCCTTCAATATTTTTACAAAAAATTATGATACTCAGTACTATAGAATGGATTATACAAAAGGTCACCCTCTAGAAGATCTAAGCCCAACACTCAACACCTACTTGGATTGCATAAAGAAAGATAAGGAGAATGATAAGATTATTGTTGAAGATGGTGTACCAACTCCCTAAGTTGGTTTACACCATCATTTTGTTAAATGTTGACTTAGAAGCCCGCACCTAGATTATCTTCCTTGGAAGATGTGTCATTTTCATTTTTGTTTATCATCTCTCAAAAAAGGTGTTTTTTTTCACATTTGACTTGGGAAATTATGCCAAATTCATCCTTTTTGTGTTGCTATTTTTAAAATAGTGTTTTATCTATCCAGAAGACCAAAATATGCTATTTTATCTTTTCTATAAATAAAAAATATTAAATTTTGGATACGAATGATGAATATTTAATGTTACTTAAAATATTTAATGATCATGACATCTATTCCATTGGTGTTGGATTAATCTTCACCACTCATTATGTACTAAGTTTTCTTGTATTTCCTATAAAAAGGCAATCATTTTCTTTGTAAAGGATAATCAGGAATTGTTGAAACTCTACCATTTTTTTGAACCAATATAATAAAAATTTATTGTTGTTGTCATCTAAGTTATTTTGTTGGTTGTGAAATTGCTTTCATGGTTCTCTTTCATAATTTAAATAAATAACATACATGTAATACACATTAAGTCATAACATGAATTTCAATTAAATAGATTCATTAACACATACATCCCTTGGGGTACACGAAGAGTCATTACGCGACTTAGATCCATACAACATCAATAAAGAATAGAATCCAAAGATATAAAGTAAACAATAACAAATATAATACATACATGAAAATTCATTGATAAGAAGTCATCTGTAAACATAAATACAACATATACATGATTACATAACACATTAAATAACAACTGCCATGGCTAATATTACATTACAGTACAATGTTCAAGAAGTACAATGATACAAAAGTGTTTCCAATCATGAACAGAAACCATACAACAAGATAACATGATACAAATAGTTAGAGAAATACAAGAATCAAAACTAGCTTCAAGACAGATACAACTCTGAAGTCGCTGCAACGGCACCAATCTGCACCTCTCGATCCTTGACTGGGAACCCAAACATCCACAAGATTTATACAAGACCAAAGAATACACCAAAGATCAAATAGGGTAAAAACCATAAATCAATTCAAACAACTATGTTTCATCGGGCTTCAAGGACAAAGAACCACTTCAGAGGATTTCCAAAGAAGCAACATAATATGAGCAGGAGAGGCCACCGATGTCAACATGGATTATCCAACCAATTGCTTCATCTATCGCCTACTTAATTATCCGCATAATCCAAAGTACATACTTCCATCTATGGTTATCCGACACTCCATCCCCAAGAGCCGCCCCATAGAGCAGCCTATGTGGGAATCGTTAACCTTCATGAAAGACATAACGAGTCCTTGTCAACCACGCCTCTCTCTATCCCCTTTAGTCTATGGTATCACCAAAAGGCTGATGAGGCATCAATCATCTTTTACTTTATTCTTACCCCTCAACCCAGTTAATTATTTAAATTATCACTTATTAATTTCTTACCTAACTAGGGCTATCCCTGCACCCTTTGTACCACCCACTTAGAGCCACTCCCACTCTAGACACTCAAAACATAAAAACCAAATCCAAGGGTTGTACAACATAACAAGTACATTAGATCACAACAGAAAAGCATGCAAGGCATTACCCATCTTGCCATAAATACATAATCAAAATCTCAACGATTCATGTACAACCCTTTCAAAAACATGAATCCAAAACACTTGCCACAACAAGGGCACATAAAAGGAGGAACATTAACCAATAGTAAAATAAACCTCTGGAAGATTCTCATAAAGTTACACTAGGGTTTCCCCATGAAAATATGACAACAATAAAATCAAAACCTTGAAGAACCAAATGCGATTCAAATATAGCGAGAGAATACATCAAAATAAGATCAACAACTCCAATAACAACATCAACAACTTCGATACGAACTAATTCGAGAATCCAAGGGAAACCTCTATTTTCTCCTCTCGGAATACCCATAATTCAAAGAACTTTCCAAATTTGACTCATCAACAACTCAAGTAGAACCGTCAATCATGACAAAGACAACATTAACCGATTTACCACTTAGAGTAAAGCACAAAAAGAAAACATATGGGGTCCCAACGAATAACAACATACATCAATTGAGAGAAAATTCCCAACTCAAAATCAACTCATGAAAAGTCACATCGAAAGAATCCATAAAACCACACATTCTAATAATAATATATCCATTCATTCAATAAGAAGTAACCTGAAACCATCTAAAAAGAACATTATTCTAATGATCAAACATTTCCATCATTTAAAGATATCACAATATTGCAAATTGAAGATATAATATGATGTTATAAGCCACAAGACACTAATTCTCAAGCATACTCTTCCAAACACAAATTAAAACAATCATGAACAATAATACGGGTTCCCATTTTACACACATAATTACATACAAGGACCATTAGACACATCAACCTTGAAGAACACTATCTTAAAACACTTACAATGAACAGGCCATCGAGACATCTCCATAAATATCCCACAAATCACACCCACCTTAAAACAATTACATAACACTTAAACCAATAATCAAAACACTTTGTTTAAAACAACAATCACTCACACCTTATAACCATAAGGACATTCCTTAATTTAGGCATTATTTCAACGTTCTTATCACTTACTTTAAGGTATCCACTTAATCTAATTAAAAGCATATTTACTACAAATAATTATATTTAAAATAACTATATCGTTTATAAGATAACCAACTCCATCGACTGTTTAATATGAATCCTAATTATAACTTTAAAATGTAATACTAAGATGACAATTCTATAAATTACAACTTTATTATAATCCTAAGGTGACGATACTAATAAATTATTTCACATAGCAGTTTGATAAATAACTATTATTCAATGACTCACTAGATAACAAAAAAGGTAAAACCATTTAACATTTAATTAGTATCATCTAAATTAATTAACCTATGAACCTAGAATTTATCCTCACTTAAAAATAACTTTATCATTTAACCTTCAAGTAAAAGAAACTATGAAAATGTAGAATCACTTATCTCCTTTAGTGAACCCTAAAACTTAATTACCATATAAATCAATTAATGAAATAATGTGCTCATTTATCTACAACAAAAATTAAATACCTATTTTAAAAAATAAAGCTTATCTCAAGTAAAATCCTTTTATTAAATAATTTATTTACAAATCAACTATCTAATTACAATTCTCTGTAACATTTTATTACTTCACCCAGTGACCAATCCTTTACTATTTATCTTCATATAACATGATACAATTATACACATATATCCAATTATCAATAAAAATGTATTCGTAACAAACAATTTATATAATCTATATATATATAATCACACAATAGCAATAAACATCATCAATATCCAATCCATTTAAATCTTATGATAGAAAAGAATCCCTAAGTCAATCGATATACATTATATTATAGTGGAATTATAATTTAAATTATCTATGCCCAAAATCTTGAAACCTAAACTCCAAACATGCTGCAAAGGAAACAACAGACGCTCAAAGACTGGGCGCGATGAACTACTGAAAAGATGCCTCAATAAGAACTCATTCCAAGGCGAAAGGGCGGCAGGTAGGGCGCGGCTTGAATTTAGTGAAAAGCCCAAGAAACTTCAAAGATGATTGCAGGACAGGCACAGAGAATTAGGGGTGCTATTTTAACTTTTACACCCTTCTATGTTTGAGTGTTGCATCAATGATAGATTGTCAACAGAATCAAGGAGGCCATTTAAAATTTTAAACTTCCTATTTTGTTCAAGGGTTGCGGTTGCGACAGGTTACAAATAGCAATCACAGAGATTAGTTAATTTTATCACACCTGCAATTCAAAAAAGCTGTAGCTCGACGCGTACCACGGAGGTTATTAATCTGGGTATTAATGCCTCAACTCTTTACATCGTAAGCGCTGCTGCCACATTAGAAAGTGAATATTGGAATAGGGAAAACACGTATTTACTGCGATTATTATCGCAACCGCCAAATGTTGTCCGTAAGATCAGAGGGCTAAAGAAAGGATGAGGCGGCATGGATACCCTGCTGAAAGTTATGAATGATTAAAACAACTTTCCCTTTTTAATCATATTCTTGTTTGGCAGCGAGTTTCCAGGGGTGCGCTCAAGTTTGCAGTTTGGAAAATAAATTTCACCACGACCAACAGAGAACTCTTTATTTTAATAGAAATTGATTATATCTTATTCTCAAATGTTGCGACTGTGATGGATTGCCAGAAGAACTTAAGAGAATTAAATACAGCCTAATCCACGTATTTCTATGTCAAAAAAAAAAAACTATAACTATCAACTGACCAGAAATTACAGGAAGCAGAAAGGACCATTTCATTCTTAGCAATTACCTATCTAAGGTTCAGGAGGAGTAATCCAGCAAGATACTAGATTTATTCAAGAAGTTATCACATCATGGTGATCAACCACAAAAAGCAACCCGACTCTCCGATCTGCAACAAGAATTGCAAACAAACTCTCCTACAAGTATGTTTTCCTAAAATCTATGAACTGCAGAGGCTTGAAATCTCTGATTGACTGCACGATTATAAACTATACAGGCCATTTGAAGTTCCTGATTGTGAATCCCACGAGGGCGGTGATTGTTAAGAACAATCTTATTGATGGAAGTGAGGATGGTGAGGCAAAATCTTGTGCTTGTAATGCAATAAGGCGCTTGCAGCGTGAAAAAGGGAATAGGGTTGGCTAAGATCTCTCAACATCCAGCGTCAAACCTCTATTGGACAAAAGGACAAATGGTAAAGGAAGAGATAAAGCTCTGTGCAATGATTTCATTTTGGCACAATGCAAATCTGCTGAAAATGTTTTACTGAAGTGACATAAAAAGGTATTGTCATAAAGGTAATAAAAGAATCAGCATCGAACTCACAGAGGAGTCTATCTAGATCTACTTAGTTTCCGATTCACAGATATTGAACAATTCCAATGGCTTCGTCATGCAAAGAAAAGAAAGAGATGACTTAAGGCACGTAAAGGTTCCAAGATTTGATCAGTTTTCTAAGATAAATTGAATTCATACGCAGCCCAGAAGAAATGCAATCAATTAAATTTATAATGAAAAGTATTAAAGGTTATAAAGGCTGGTTGGCATAAAAACCTACACACACAGCCTAATCGGACCTTAGTACAACGACAGGCTCAAAACAAAGCTCAAATAAAAACAAGTTCATAGTTTGAATTGAAATGTGACCACCCTCCATAACAAATAGATCCACTTTACAAAATAAATAAAAAAAACATCTTGCAAATGTTAAACGACTAAACCCACTAGGAGTTTGAAGAAGGAAAGAGGAACCTGGAGGCAATATTTCAGAGCAGTGGAACCAGTAACAAAGGAACTCCCATTCCGCACTGATGGAAGATATCTTTTTAATTCGGGAAAGCTATCAGCAACCTTTTGTGCCTTCTCTGTACTCTTTGTGTTGCTTACATATATTGCCTCAAACAATTTTCAGGTCCCTAAGGAAGCATTGCATGCAATTCTTCTGCTTCTGCAGTATCGTTGGGTCAAAAGGGATTTCCAACTGTTTTAATACATTTGAAACAGAAAATAATAGTGAAGGGCATAAAAAGGAACCGCAAATAGTCCTTCAAGACCCGACTCTTTCTGTGTTTTTTTTTTTTTTTTTTATAACCACTCTGTCTGTAACTTCCTTTTTAGTTACCAAGAATCTTCAAAATATCGATAGCGTTTACTCTTCAAAGTGGTTACAAAACTGTTTCCTCCCTATCCTCCAGAATAATTTTTTTGTTTATAATTTGTTTCAGAGTGTCTTTTCCACTCCCCTTCAGGAACCATTCGACTTCTAACAGTTACGATTGAATGCCAGCCACCACCCTTATTCTTTATTTTATAATTGATTCTTTAATATAGGAACCAAATAGATCAACTATTAAATAATTAATAAATATTTAATAATTTAATCTTTCTTTAGGTTACAATAAAATATATTTATTTTGATAAATACTTTCACCTTAATTATTTAAACTTAAATAAGTTATTAGTAATATTTATTTAATCAAAGAAATAAATAACAAAAAAATTAGGAATCAACACACCCTATTCCCAATTGAAATCAATATGACGTATCTACGTGACGAGGACACTACGCTTGCTTGCCATCTAAGTTATTTTGTTGGTTGTGAAATTGCTTTCATGGTTCTCTTTCATAATTTAAATAAAATACATCTATCGTTAGGATCATTTATTTGGGTATTTTGACCATTTGTAATTTGTTGATTGTAAGTTACTTTGCATGGTTAGTCTAAAAATATTTTAAATTTAATTCAATTGTGAAGATTTGATTTGTGCCAAAATTTGGGATTTTGATAATTTTTTGTAATTTGAAAATCCTAATTTCCTTTGAAGATTGCAATATTTATGTGGTGTTGTGATTTTTTTTGTTAAGAATAAGTTAGTTATATTTGGGGAATCTTCCTATTTGGAGAAATTGATCATTCTTGTATTTTTCCTTGGGATTTTTATACCTTCCTAATTTTGACTATTGACCATCCTTTGAAAAAAAAAAATATTCAAATTAGACTAGGAAAGACATCATCACCTTGTTAAATTAAATTATAAAGAATTTTTCTTAGATCTTGAATCTAAAAACATACTTGGCTTTTCAATTGTTATAGAAAAATAATTCCATAACCCTCATCATTTTTTGGGATCAAAAATTTAAGGCCCCTTGTTATAACAATATAATAAATTAAGCTACTGGGTTATCTTGCAAGGACAAGACCTAGCCATCGAAACCTTGGGGTGGTCATTTTGTATTCATTAGGACCTAATTTCTATCAAGAGAGAAAGTACTTAGTATTTTATCTAAGTTTTTGTATGCAAAAACACCCATCAATAGATTGGCACTAGGAGGTAAAACTAGAAACCAGCAATAGGAAGATCATCACTATATCTAACTCAATTGGTGAAGAAATCTTCTCATTATTACAGCACAAGAAAACTAGAAGAGATCATTTTTTTCCTATACGCAATCATTCTTGTTCCATACCCAAGAATTGTGCCTTTATCCTGATAAAATTTCATCCCATTAATCCTCAACCTATGGCTTGGGACTGTTCCAAGAAATTAAATGGTTGAATGGCTATTGATTTTTTACACGTGTCTCCCATGGAGAGGAATTTCTAATCATATATATGCATTGAAAGAGAACCCAAAAGGAAGCACCTAATCACTAAATATAACTAAAATAATGAGGCATTATATTTTGAAGTTGATCTAGGAGTATATTTTCCAAAATCTAATTATGTTGATAAAATATTATTGGCTTGGAAGGGATCTAAATAATATCCCAAAGATCAGTCAATTTTGTATAGATTTAGACCAAGACTCTTCCTTTGAAGATGAAAGCATAGTGTTTGAAGGATTCAAGGATTTTGTATCAAGAATCATTAAATTCCAATTAACCCTTGAAAAATGGTTTATTTGGAATGGTTATTACTACCAAAATGGTGTAGGATTCATGAATCTTCATATTCAAATTCTCATGCTCATTGTAGATGACTGTAGTGGAGCAAGTGAAAGGGTAGCCAAAAAAATTATAGTCAAACTCAAACAAGGAATGATTCACCTCTTGTACAAATGACCTTAAGAAATCAAAAGTCAGTTGTCAAAGAATCCTAGAAATGAGAAACAAAAAATATTAAACGAAA